>JAOEHX010028998.1:0-13476 GCA_025448015.1 Bolborhynchus lineola | reverse complement strand
CTCCCCTCCCCCCTTTCCCCCTTGCTGGCTTTTTCTAATCTTTTTTTTCATTAATGTAATTATTGACAAGCTCCAGCCTTGTCTTTCTCTTCAGCCTCACTCTCTTCTTTCTCCTACATTTCTTTGCATTCCAGCTACCCATTTCTTCTTTATAACTTGGAGAGGAGTTAGAGGGTCAGTAGATACCTCTTTTAAAGTTCTCGTGCCCAACACTGGAAGGAATCAAGGTCTGAAAATACCTGAGGGCTTGCAGCCTTGCTGATAGGAAAATCCCTTCCACATTGCCTAGTGGACATTGTTTGTTATGGGTATACAGCTTCTCTGCATTCAAAAAGGTTAGTAAACAGGACCGTGACAAGTTGTGCATATATTCCCATCACTTTTTCGACTTTGGCACGTCACTATCATCCTCCATTACCAAGCAATATTAGATTCCCATTAGCAACATCTTAGCTGTCACTTTCCTGGAGCTGAACTTTGACATCATGCAATTTACCTGTTATATAGTTAATGTATATTTTATTCTGGTACTTATCACTCCTAGTATCTTAAGATCTAAGCATCTGTTTCCCCTGTTTGCTAAAGAATAGCTATTATTTTGGATATCATAATTTTAAATGTAGTTTTCTTGAACTGAATGTAGACAAGTGCTGATATGTAGCTCAGAATCATTATTTGCAGTTTCTTTTTTGATCAATTCAGTCCTTGGGCTTTGCCTTAGCTCTTACTATTTGCAAACTCACATCTAGAGACAATAACGTTTATCTTGGAGTTTGTCTAAATTAATAAACTTGCTTGACATCAGAGCTAAGAATGTTTCCTCTCCAAGGCATAGAATGCTTTCATCAATATCCAACTTCAATTTAAATGGCAGGGTACAAATAAAATAAGTCACAAGTGAAATTTGCTTCAAATTTATCATCCATAACGTTTATCAGGGCTTGACATGCTTAGGACAAAAATTATTTGTGGAAGTGATGTAAATGTTACATTTATTGCTTAGGGAAGAATTACATATGTAAGAACTATTTTAATGGCCCTAAGAATGCTATAGTTTTCAGCTGTTGATCTTTTGTTTGACTTGTATTTATTATAAAAGAGAGGTAAATACAGTTTTGTTGTGGTTTAAGCCCAGCCGGTAACTCAGAACCATGCAGCTGCTCACTCACTTTCCCTCTTCTGCCCCCCAACTCATGGAGGGATGGAGAGGAGAATCAAAATAATGTAACTGCCATGGCTTGAGATAATAAAAGTCCAGTAACTGAGGTATAATACAAAAGTAGTACTGCTACCACCAATAATAATAATAATAATGGAAATAACAAGAAGAGAGAATATAAAACTAAAAGGGGAAAAGAGAACAATAAACACAAGTGATGTACTGTAAAATTGCTCATTGCAGCAATCTTCCCTTCTAGGTAACTGCTGCCAGTTTATACGCTGGGCATGACATGCTGTGGTATGGAATATCCCTTTGGCTAGTTTGAGTCTGGTGTCCTGTCTTTGTTTCCTCCCAGCTTCCTGTGCCCCTTCTCACTAGCAGAGCGTAAGACCAAAAATCCTTGATCAGAGTAAACATTAGTTAGCAACAACTAAAAACATTGATGTTATCAGAGTTGTTCTCAGACTAAAGTTGAAAACACAGCACTTCGCAATCTACTAAGGAGAATAAACAACTCTTAGAGCTGATCCC
Organism: Bolborhynchus lineola; assembly: GCA_025448015.1. NCBI lineage: Eukaryota > Metazoa > Chordata > Aves > Psittaciformes > Psittacidae > Bolborhynchus > Bolborhynchus lineola. Next base: position 11,783 of record JAOEHX010028998.1, on the reverse strand, counting down.
AGGGCAGGTTTATATCAGTAATGAATAGAAAATGCCTGATATGAGGCTGTACTGCTCTTTCCCTGCATTAATTTCCAGTAATAGCTTCAGTACTCCTTTCAAAATCATACTTGACAAATCTTTGTAGAAATGTCTAGTTTTAAAACAGCCGAGGCAGATTTTTATCCTTACTGCATTATCTTAGTATTTGCATGAGGAGTATCCATTCAGTTAATACATAAAACCAAGTTGTGAATTAGATGTCTTTCTCATTACTTTAGGGAACCGCTCGAATTTGAAGAATTTAGCGGCAATTATGTCAAGACCTTGAGTGAAACAGCAGCTCTGTTACATGAGAATTTGTTTTACTGTCTTTTAGGATCCCCTACAAAACACTGCAACTTTTCACAATTCCTTTAGAAATCTTTAAAGTTTGCTTTTGTTCTAAAGTACATAATGAACAAAATAGTGTGTATACATTCAAGGGGGAAAATTAAACTAGCTGCGAACAATTTTATTCAAACATATTTTCTTCAAACGTCATCTTTTTCAGTGTGTTTTCCCCAAGATTTGCAATGAAAAATCTGCTTTCTGATGCTGGTAAGCATTGACTTATTTTTACTTTTACATATGCAGGTCACCTTGCAATGGTACAAGACTAGAGGCAAACAAAGAAGACAGTGATGATTTTAGGCAGTTGGGATGTAGGTTCCAGATATACGTCACAGCACCTGGCATATGAGAACCAGTGAAAGAAGAGATATTCCATATTTTTATTGTATTTTGAGAGTATGAGATACCCAGTGCAGCTATATTTTTTTTTTCCCTTTGCTAACAAAACAAGAAAGCTGGCTTTGCAGAACTAAATAGGCACCCAATTGGAACTTGTCTTCAAATATAACTTTTCAAATATAACTTTTTTTTTTTTTTTGATAGTCAAAGGTGAAAACTATTCTTACAAGTCCTCATATTCTTCATTACTGACTTGAAAACTTTTCATGTGATATTGTGACAAAATTAAAAGCATCACTACCTCCCTGCAAGTGTGATGGTGGTTTCCCTGGGGGAAGTTTTTAGGCTAGTGACATAAAAACTGAAGCAGGGTTTATGTGACAGTGGGAGTCATCCTAGGCAGCCACTGTTACCTGCGGTTGAAAGTGATTATAATAAATGGTAGGCTTCTCTAACAGTACAAGAAACTGAGCTCCATACAAAATCCAGTTACCCTTTCTCAGTATGTTTATTTTCACCCTCTGTAGTGCATGTTTCATCCCGAAAGCATCCATTGACTACCTGTGGTCTTTCTCGCCTCTTGACTAGTATGCCAAATACTTACTTGACTGCTTTGAGAAAGGGTATGACCCATAGTCTACTTGCTTGCCTTTTTTTCTGTTCCAGTGGCAGAATGAAAAAATGTCCTGGCTAGCACTGAACTTCTAAGCAATGATTACTTAGTCAATGTGATTTTAGTGTTGCTGGTGACTTTTTACATTATCTACAGAATGGATGATCATGATGTTACCAATACTGATCCGTGCTGCGGTTCTGAATAAACCACTGTAATTTATTCTAGTTGTCTAATAAAGGCTATTACAGTCTTAAGCTACAGCTTGCAGAGAGCTTAAGCAAATCTTTGGAGCCATCTAATAGGGATATAAAACCAATTTTATTTAATAATCTTTGATTATAGCAGTTTCTGACGTTAATGACAGAACTTCTGCTTTATGCATCTCAAAGACATAAAGGTAGCCAACAGATGACTGCTTCATGTAAAAGGTTGACATTGCTCTATCAGTGGGACAACAAATGTTTTGAGTATTCCATTATTCTTTCTCAGTTTCAGAGTTTGTGGTTAGAAGAGAGCACAGAGGCATTGCTGCTAATCCAGAGTTTGTTTTGAATGCCCTTCTTGGTGATCCTGCCACTGAATTCAGTTTTGATAGTTTGCTAAATTGTGTCTAATATGAAAAGAAGTATTATTTGAAATGTTGTTCTTATTACAGGATCTTATTTTAGTACCTTTGGAAGTTTAGGAAGAACAGAAAACATAATTTATAAAATAATTTTCCTGTTTGGCATCTCAATAAATATTATTCCTTTGAAAAAAAATTGCTTTTTTAATTCATAAGTGAAAACTTTAAGTGTGAATTGAGACACAGTAACAAGTGCTGTGATATGGAATACTTCTTTTGTCAGTTTGGGTCAGGTGTCCAGTTTCTGCTTCCTCCCGGCTTCCCCTCCTCCCTGGCAGAGCATGAGGCTCCAAAAGGCCTTGACCAGCCTAAACATTCTAAGCTGTAACTAAAACCATCAGTGTTATCAGTGCTGTTCCCAAGCCAAAAGTGGAATACACAGTGCTACACCAGCTACTAAGAAGGAGAAAAATTACTGCTACTGCTGAACCCATGATACCAGGTCATGTATCTACTTCTGCTCCACTCGCTGTTTGCTGACAACCACAGGCTTTCCCACAGAGCTGCTCTCAGCTAGGCAGGCCTTTGCCCAGGTTCCTGTGAGGGGCTTGTCCATTCCAAAGCAGGGACTGGGCATTTGTTGAATTTCACACAGCTCCTCTTGGCCCATTTCTCAGCTGTTCCACATCCCTTCTGAATGGTAGCCCTACCCTCCGGTGTATTGACTGTTATCGCCAGTTCAGTGTCACCTGCACACTTGAGGAAAGTGTGCTTCGTTACCTCCTGTACATAGTTGATAAAGATTTTAAAAAGGGCCTTAAAATGAATCTTAAAATTGAGGCTATATTAAGCAGAGTTCAGCCTCCACTGCTGCTTCCACAGTCTCCTCTGAGGTGAAATCTGAGGCTTTTTTGATACTTCAAATGACCACTTCTACATGTATTCCAGTATTCCAGTAAGCTGTGTATTTCTAATATTATAATTATTGTGTTTCAAGAAGGCTTGGAGGAGAAGAAAAGTTCCAGACATAGAAGAATTGCTGCAGGATTGTTGTTAATAGCATGCTTCCAAAGCAGAGTGTTCCCTGTATTTAGGAAACACTGTCAGTTAGGGGAAGTGCTTGTAAGAGTCCCTTATAACATGCTGCTACATTTGTCTAAAGTATGTGAACTGCCCTCCTGGCATGCACTTAGCTACAAAAGTGAGACCTCTAAGTAATTCACAACCATGATTTTATGTTCAGCAATTGATTCAGAAGTTATCAGATGAAAGGACATGTTTCGGCAGCTGCTCTGAGAGCTACTTCAAGTTGAGTGGGTGTCATCCAAACTTAACTACCTAGAAAAAGGGCAGGAAGGAGGACTCCAGAAACTACATGCCTGTCAGCCTGGGCCCAGTGCCAGGGAAAGGTCATGAAGCAGGTCATCCTGAGTGAGATCACACAGCACGTGTGGCAAAACTGGAGGATCTGGCCTAGTCAGCATGGGTTCATGAAGGGCAGGTGCTTCTTGACCAACCTGATCACCTTCTGTGACAAGGTGACCTGCCTGGTTGATGACAATAAGGCTGTAGACATTGTCTATTTGGACTTCACTAAAGCTTTTGACACTGTCTCCCACAAGGTTCTCCTGGAGAAACTGGCTACTCAAGGCCTGGATATGTGCATTCTTCACTGGGTTGATGGCAGAAACCAAAATGTGGTGGTAAATGGAATTGCATCTAGTTGGCAACCAGCCACTAGTGGTGTCCTTCAGGGCTTGGTATTGGGGCCAGTGTTGTTTAATATCTTTGTTGATGATCTGGATGATGAGATTGAGTGCAGCCTCAGTAAATTTGCAGATGTACCCAGTTGGGTGGGAGTGTTGATCTACTGGAGGGTAAGAAGGCTCTGCAGAGAGATCTGGACAGACTTGATTGATGGGCTGTAGCAAGTGATATGAGGTTCAGCAAGGTAAAGTGCTGGGTCCTGCACTTGGGCCACAATAATCCCATGCAATGCTCTGGACTGTGGGAAGAGTGGCTGGAAAGCTGCTCAGTGGAAGAGGACCTGAGGGTGCTGAGTGACAGCTGGCTGAACAGGAGCCAGCTTGTTTCCAGGCAGCCAAGAAGGCCAATGGCATCCTGGCCTGTATCAGAAATAGTGTGGCCAGGAGGGCCAGGGCAGTGGTCATCCCCTTCAAATACTGTGTTCAGTTCTGGGCCCCTCACTACAAGAGAGACAGTGAATTGGTGGAGTGGGCCCAGACAAAGACAGCAAAGCTGCTGAAGGGCCTGGGACACAAATGTTACGAGGAATGGCTGAGGGAACTGGGCTGATTAGTCTGGAGAAGAGAAAGCTCAAGAGGGGACCTTATCCTTCTCCACAACTATCTGAAGGGAGGTTGTAGTGAGGTGGAGGTTGGTCTCTTTTCCCAAGTAACAAGTGATACAACAAGAGGTAACAGCCTCAAGCTGCACCGGGGTGGGGGGTTTAGGCTGGATATTAGGAAAGATTTTTTCTCTGAAAAGGTGGTCAGGAATTGGAACAGGCTGCCCAGGCAAGTGGTGGAGTCACCATCCCTGGAAACATTCAAACTGTGTAGATGAGGCTCTTAGTGACATAGTTTAGTGGTGGACTTGACAATCCTGTGGGAATGGTTGGACTTGGATCTTAAAGGTCTTTTACAACCTAGTTGATTCTATGAGTCTGCACACACCACAGATTATCAGATGCATCCCATTAAAATTCTCTTGAGTGAAAAAGAATTACTCACTGTCTTAAGCCAGTGGGTTTTTCTATGCCATATTTATCCCAGTTTATTAAATCTAAGAGGTTTTATTACCTTGTATTCTGTGGAATCAAGTTACCTTCAGAAGACCGATATACATTCAGTGACCATTGCTCATAAGAGCAAATGTTCAGAGTGTCTTTTTTGTGAAAATGATGCATAACTTGTAAAGTACATTTTCCTTATATGAATTTCATGTGAGAATGGAAATTTCAGAAAAAAAATAGCAAATAACTGAGTATAGGCAAATATAAGAAGCCATCTTGAAAGCATCTTTTCATTTGTTTTGAAATATTCTGTATTCATTACTTTTTCAGTATTAAGTGCTTACTGTATTTTTATTGTGGAACAGATATGTTTTCCGCATTTGCTCCCATAGAAAAACTGTAGAAAGACTCCAACTCTGAAAGAGCTGTATTGTGCCTGGGTATTACTTATGCCACTTGTGTGTGTTTGGCATCTGCTTTTTTCTGTACCAGTATCAAGAGGGATTGCTAAGGAAGCCTTCTAGCACAGGTATCACCTCAGTGAATATGTGAGACACAGCAAATGCAGCAGCCAGATTTATAGCTGTGAGGAGACAACTGACTCCAGTACTGCTGACTGGGCTGCTTGCCAAGTCTGAGGATTTGGAAGGTGAAGGAGATTGACCTGTTACAGGATCTCTCCTGCAGAGAGTAAGTTATCAAATTGAACTGGTGATGCATCAATGAAAGCATGACCAAATGCTATTAAGATAGTGAGTACATTAGTTGTTCTTTGCAAGTGCTTTTTTCATGTGGCAGAAACAAGAAACTTGCCCCTTCATGAAAATAGACAGTAATCTGCATTTATTTACTGTGGGCAGTTACTGCGGGAGTCTGTGAAGGTTTATTACAAAGGCATTACTACCCCAGAAGTTGTTTCTGAAAAGGCATATAAAGATGCAGGTTCACATTCAGACTTTGTAATCTTTAATTTTATTTTTTTTTAAGGGAGGGTGGCTAAAGGTTTCTTTATGTAAACTGTGAGATACCACTATAACAAGTTGGTTGGTGTCAACTAAAGCAAGAGACTTTTTTCAGGGATTAGTGGCATCTGCACAGTGTAATTGCCATGACTATAACATCGTATGGATTTTGTTCAGTGTAGCCTGATACAAAGTAGTGTGGTATCAGAAGGCATCTAGATGCAACACAGAAAAGCCACTTTAATACACTGTGTTTGATTTTTCACTGCATTTCACAGTAAGAGTGCAGACATTACAAATATTACTATCACTAGGGGAATAGGGCAAAAATGTCTGGACAGCCAGCATTAGCAATCTACAGCAATGAGGCATCAGTATTAACTTCACATGCTTCTGGCATCCATCTCCATTACTATACTTGTGTAACAAGCTGTATTTATAGAATACGATAATTTTATTTTCATATGAACTGAATGGAACACTGAAGGAAGCTTTCATGCACTACTGGTACTGTGTTACAATGCCAGGTGAGCCTGCCCATCCACTGCTCCATCAGCATTGGTTTACACCACTATCAGTCATGCCAGATGCTAATATGTCTTGCTCACGGGGAAGATGCTGTAGCCTCTGGACTATCTGTGCCTGTGCTTCTCTATTCTTGCAATGAAAGACATTCCTAGTGTATAATTTCAGTCTTCCTTACTGTTTTTTTTTTTCTTTTTTTGCCTAGTAGCTCTTCTTTTTGGTGGATGAGAAGTACTGATCATTCTTTCTGTTTGCAACCCTTGTCACAGGCCACAGAAACTTGCACTATTAGCCTCAGATAATAAGGTTGAGCAACAAAAAGAAAGGCATGTTTTTGTTGCTCTTGCCACAATGCTTAAACTCGTGAGGCTCAAACTGAGCTATTTCATCTCAATGCAAAACTCTTCAACTTGAGAAACAGGGAAGAGATGCCAATGCTTAGGCATATTCTGAAATAAATAACTGCTTGAAGTATCTGGCATTAGCGGATGTATCTGCTGCCATCTTAAACTGTAATAAACCTGAAGTTATATTCACAGTGATACTTGATGCTGTGCTAGATATAAATTTATGGAATAAAAGTGTCTTTGATAGCAAAGATGTTAACATTTGATGAATTGATTTAAGATACAGTAATGTATTACGGTAATGTATTACAGTAGTGTATTAAATACAGCAGTGTGGCACTTTGTGACTGAAACAGTATCTAGGACCAGTGAAAAGGGATCTGAGTCAAGCTGTGAAGATGTGCAAACAAAACATTTCACTTTCCAGTTGCTTTGATTTGTATAGAAAATTTCAGTAGGGAGCACAGATATATTTTGTTGAAATTGTATATGTGTTAAATGTAGTTGATTATGCTGTATACACTAGGCACCTATCTGTATGTTGAAGTTGATGTGCCAGTGCTTAACAGCATATCAGTGTGATGTGGGTGAAGGATGATATGGAGATCTGAGCTGATGCTGGCTGAGCTCACCATGACCCTGTGGTAGCATGATTTTGCCAACTAAGAGGCTGACTAATCACCTAAGCTAATCATTATAGTATCATATTTGGTGAGTAAAATCAGTAATTTCTTTCCAAATTATAGTTCTGGCAAATTTTAATATTTCTAGATTTTTTTCCCCCACTCACAATGAATTATCCTTAAAGTACATATAAGAAATAAAGTTATCTGATATCCTTTGTGCATCTCTGATACATTATTCAGTTTCAAGCCTGTTTTGTCATATAAGACGTAGAAAAAAACTCTTCAAATTAATAATGACTCCTGTTTCAGAAACCCATGAAAAAAAATTGATAGCCCATTTATCTGTGATTCTGTACTGGATCATTCTAATACATATCAAAAAGGTTGCTGATCAGTTGTAATCTGTGCAATTGTAAAATAAAAATAATTTGTTTATAATGTTATCTTTCTCTGTAGACCTCAACTGCTACCGTTAATATAGTGGTGACGGATGTAAATGACAACGGACCAGTTTTTGATATGTTTCTACCTAAAAACCTGTCTGTACAGGAAGAGGAAGCCAATGCTTTTGTTGGTCAAGTAAGGGTAAGTTGTTAACTGTGAAGAGTTAAATAGTTTATTACCCAAACTGCCCAGGCAATTGGGAATGACCACAAAATAATTGTGCCTTAGACCAACTCACATCAAAATATGTTAGGTTTAAACACAAGCTGTCTGTTGTCAATTTGCTTAATATGCTTTTGTGTTTCTTTTCTATGCTTAATAGCTCAAGAGTTTTTTTTATTTACAAATAGCATATTAAAATACTGGTTTTGAAGACACACCACTGTAAGAGCTTTCTTATGACAGATTTACAGTGTTAAAATGTTGCTGCCATGTTTTTATACTCTTACTGATTTATTTTAAAATATTTTTCTAACATACTGAAAGAGTGATATAGATGTATATGGAGTTCTCACACATAGAAAATTTTAAGGCCATTAAAGGGAGAAAGCAGTTGAACTGTTGACTGAAATAACTGATCACCTGTCATGGAAATAGATGGCGCTTGAAGCACGCATCACTTTTTTTGGAAAAGTCATTTTTTTCTCAGATCAGGTGAAAGAAGAAAGTATGAATTGTTTGAGGGTTTTTTTACTATTAGTTGAATGTAATGTTTCATGTTTCCTTTAGTGATTGAATAACTTTGTGGGTTACCATGAAAGTTGGATGCATTAAGAGCTGCAGGTAAAAGATAAATTTGGAAACACGTTTTTTCAGGAAGTTAGGAAAACAAAACCTGTCTTTCTTTCCAGTAGCAACCATACCAATAAAAAAATGGAAGCTCCTTAACTGATGTATTAGCAGTACCTTCAGAAAGAATAGAACATTTTGGGTATCATAGGAACCAGATTGGAAGGCATATAACCGTAATAACCATGTCTCTTTCCAAATTTATATTATTCACTAAGACATCCATCAGTATTGTCTATCATCTTTCTTGTTAGTGTTCTGTTGTTTTTGTGTGAACTTCAATTGTTTTCTGCTTTTTGGGATAAGTTTGAGTTTCCTTCCAGTTTTGTTCATTCAAATGTAGTTTCATTCAAGTTATACTTTAGGTTTTGTAGACTTCTTCAGTACAGTTCCATTTACACTTACGCTGAAATGGTTCTACATGTGCCTGTGCTGTGCTTGCTGGTACCATTAAAGGTGGGTACTGAACTGAAGCAGTCCAAGCTCAGGAGTTAATTTTTAAGGGAAATAACTTTTGTCAGCATTGATGAAGACTACAATTTTTCTAAAGCATCTTTTTGGTTTGTTTTTTTTTTTCCCCCTTAATGTCTGATTGAAATTTCAGGCATGTCAAAGGCTATTTTGAAGCCTTGGACATATAGAATTTAGGATCCCCACAATTAAATTAGTTTTCATAAATTGGTAAGTTTTTGCTTTGGGTTTTGTCATTGTATTAATCTTATATGGTCGTCTTTCATTTTGCATCCTAAAACATATGGATGTGATATTTCAGATCAGTAACAGGTATCTTTAAAATTAATTTTGAGTTTTGCCAGGTGCCCTCAAGGTGCAATAATCTTCTCAAACACTAGATTGAGTAAATAACACAAGTTATTGCAATAGAACCTCTCTGTCTTGTAAATTAGTATAATTACTAAATTGTATTGAAGTGAAAATATATAATGAAACCTTGTAGTAGCTTATTCCTAGTTGTGTAATCACAGAAACTGGTTGTGTCATTCATTGTCACATTTATCATCAGTCCTAATTCCCAGCTGTTGTGGTTTAATCCCAGATGGCAACTAAATACCGTGCAGCTTCTAGCTCACCCACCCCACACCACCGGTGGGATAGGGAGAAGAATCAGAAAAAAAGGTGAAACCCATGGGTTGAGATAAGAACCATTTAAAAATTAAAATAAATAAAGTACAATAGAATATTAATAATAATAATAATGAAAAGGGAAATAACAAGGAGAGAAAAAAACTAAGAAAAAAACTTAGAAAAAACTTAGATAAAACTAAGAAAGCAACAAGCAACAGTGATGCACAACACAATTGCTCACCATCCACTGTCAAATATTCATCCTGACCTGAGCAGTCATTGGTCCCTCCTGTGTAATTCCCCCCAGTTTATATACTGGGCATGACATGTTGTGGTATGGAATACCCCTTTTGCTAGTTTGGGTCAGGTGTCCTGTCTCTACTTCCTCCCAGCTTCCTGTGCCCCTCCTGAGAGACTGAGAAGTACTTGACTTAGGGTAAGCATTACTTCACAACAGCTAAAACATTGGTGTGCTATCAACATTTATTCTTAAAGCCAAAACAGAGCATTGCACCAGCTACTAGAAAGAAAATTAACTCTCCAGCTGAAACCAGGCCGCCAGTATCTGTATGGAAAAAGTTTTCACTTTAAGCACAAATACTGAATAGAATTTCTACTGTTTCATATTCAGAAATGCTAATAGATAGTATAGAAAAAAGTTATTTGGGCATTTGGAAATTTTTTCTTGCTTTAGTGAGATTATTGAAATAAAGATGATATGCGTTTAGGTGTAGCTATGTTGTTTGAGGATATTCTTTAAAATCTGTAATAGCTTTTGTTATGATGTGCTTCATACTACATTAGAACTGCAGTAGGTATGGTGGAGGTTTCTATGGGAATACATTATATATTAGAAGCTGTAATGTGGGTAAAATATAAAGGCCCATTTTAGATGAAAATAGCCTGGTAAAAGAAAGTAGTCCTTATTGTGTCTTGCATTTTCACTACCAAGAATTGAACCACTGACTGGCATATCTGCTTTTCAGGGTGTCTTTTACTATATTTATTTGAAACAGAAACCTGAAATCCACCAAAGCAGTAAGATAAATGATTTAAAAACACACAAATAAAACCAACCAAACCCCCCAACCCCAGCCAGAAAACAACAGAAAACCCCCAGACAGGTTCAGTGGTGTCTCTTTCCCTTTTGAATGTTGCCTTCCCATTTTTTATGGGCAAAAATATAGCTATATACTACCTTAAAACCCAAAGAGATACGAACTCTGCTGTTTATTGAGGCAGAGGACCTAGTGATGAATGATACAGAAAAGGTGCTCAACTACTTTGATGTCTCAGGGAGTTTTTTACAGGTAAGGTTTTGTATCAGGATCATCAGTTGCCTGAGCCAGTGCCAATGTGAGGGAAGAAAACACTACCCATTAAAGTTACGGACTGCGTAAGGAAATAAGACATAAGCATAATCCGACATAATGACCTGAATGCTGAATGATTGACCAAACTGCCTCCAGAGGTTACTCTCAACTGAATTAATTTTGTTTCTAATCAGCTTATTATTTGAATGTATTTTATGGTGAAATTCAGTATTTTCTTTGTGCAAGATCCACAAGAATAAATTCTTAAATGTTTTGATTATTATTAGCAGCTCCTTTCCCCCCCTAGACCCAAATGCTAGTTGACTTGATAGTAACGCTGGTAGGTCTGATAATACATTCATTCTGTGATGTCAAAAGTTCAGCCCTTAACACCTGATAATGGTGAAAGAATGGTAGCATCTCTGAAACACTGTTTTGGATGTGCATGATAGGGGAAGTTTGTGCCAGCTTGTCTGAATGCTGCTTTTTAAAATTGTGTGCAGAAGAGGTGCTGGAGTTTGCTTTTGGTTTAAGCTAAATAATATGCATCTTGCTTTCCTTAAAATGAAAATTCTTAGAGAATATCTTTTTTTTTTTTTTTTTTTTTTTTAACCTGGAAGGATGAAATATGCAGAAAATGGTAATTTCTGTGAATTTCACTGTATATTTTAACTGATTCGTATTTTTCTTTCCCCTTAATAGTCATTCAGTTTTTATTAGTTGTCACAATAATTATCAAATACAGCTTCTCTACTTAGGTAGTGAGAAGAAATGAAATGACAGTTGCTGCTGAACTCTATCAATGTTCCACATGCTTTTAGTTGGATTTTTACTTGTTCATTAACAAACAATTTCCTTTAGCCTCTTAAAAATACAGAAGCTTGAAGTCCAGACCTGTGGCATAAGAAAAAATAGATGTGGTTGTAGATTTGTCCTATTTTTTCCCATCTTAGACCAGTAGTGCAAGGCAGGATTAGCTTTTTTCTGCAAACACCCTGGGCGGTTGTATAATTTGTGGAGGGTATTTTGCAGCATGTGGCTGCAGCC
>JAOEHX010028997.1:0-18127 GCA_025448015.1 Bolborhynchus lineola | reverse complement strand
TTTATTAAAATAGCTGTAAATCCATGCCAGCAAAATCTAATTATTAATCTGCTGAACAGTTTCAGAAGGAAAAGTTCCTGTCAAAGAATATCAAAATCACATATTCTGTTGATTTATCTAGACCACTAAGATAATCAACACTGTCTGGATGACTTTTACCATTATAAACAGTGTATGTGCAGAGGTGCCTACCTGGGAAGCCTGCATTACAAATGCAATTTTGAACAAGGCTTCCCTTTCTTCATGCCCCTCAACAGTTAAGCAGAGAGCATCTCATGATAAAGATTATAAAAGTCTGAGGAAATGTTTACTCTCTTTTTTCTGACCTGTTGAAAGAAATCACTCATTTTTGTTAAAAATGAATGTTACATTGCCTTTGTTTGTAAATACTTACATAAAGAATTTGAAATAAATCCATGTGTTTTTCTTACCACTTCAGGATTACACACCTGCTGATACCAAGGTTTCCAGTCAACTATATCTAATTAGAAATCAATATTCTCTTGCTATAAAAAAACAGCATGACTGAATAGTGTCTGAGTTAATAAATACATATTATGCATTTACAGCTTCTTTTGCAGTCTGCTGGCTTTTATGACAAGCGTAATAAATAGGAAAAAAAATGCATTTTTAAAGTGATCCCTCCTTCCAATAGTATTAAATGTACATAACATAATCCCACAAAGGGAGAAAGAAAGAAGGTTTACTTCAAAGCATAGCGTATGTCACACACTGAAATTTTCAAACCTTCCCAATCTTTTTATACAGCTACAGATATGCGTCTGAAATTTTCTGCTGTCATTTTGTTTCAAATATCTGCCACTTAAGTCTCTGTGCACATTATCAGAGTTGATGGCTTCCCATCTGAGCTGCCTCCAAGTGTTATTAATCCCCTGATGTTTGGGGACTTCCAAGACCACGTTTAACATTCCTTTGCATATCCATGAATCCTTCTTCTCCAGAAAGGAAAGGGGTGTTTTAGTAGCACTGTATTTGAAAGTCAGTATTCCAGTTCTGTATTCTTTAACCATAGAAAGATGTCACTCAATGCCTCATTCAAAAAAAATAAAAAAATCCAAGATACTATATTGTTAAATCAGCAGAATTAAAAAAACAAACCAAAACAAAACAAAAAGCCAAACAAAAGGTCAGAAGGTATCACAGACCCTAAGGGCATCCATAGCCTGGATTAACTTTACCTAGGCCCCCACAACACCCCTGTCTTTGGGCTCAGGACCCCATTTCAGCCCATCTGGGACCCTGAGTCCTTCTCCAGTTATTCTACCAGTCTTCAAGTCTGCTTCTGAGCCCACCCTCTTTTACTCCTGTCTGGATTCCCTGGACAGACACTAGATGGGGTTTATGCCCCCACCATGTCTGGGGCTATTGGTGGAGGCTGTTGATCTACTTGCCTTTCTCCGTTCCCACAGGGACTGTGCCCAGTTGAGGAAGGCACTGCCCACACTGAGTCACACTCAGCCCCCTGGCTCATCCCTCTCTGGGGAGCAGCCTCACTCACATGAATCTCTCACAGTAATTTCCAATTTCTTCATCTGTTTACAACCAGCTCATGAAAAAAACAGGCAAGTGGGAAGTGAACCCTTTTTAACAAGTACCTAAGGAACCAAAGAATTTTTGACCTCTGCCACAAGGCCTGACCTTACCTCTCACCAAAAATTTTTTTTGGGCCCAAATGAGAAAGTGCTTTCATTTTGATGCAGCTATGCTTTGCAATGGGTTCATAAGCCTCTGCTTAGCTTTAAAGGAAATGCCAAGTGCAGGTTATCCCTTTGCAGAAACTTCTCCAGCATGGCATTCATTGATGTTAGCACAGGATGACATCTTTGCTACCATCATTACATTTCAACTGCTGAATCTGTAAATGCTGTACTTTCTTACCATCCATTCTTCTGATCCATGCTAACTGGTAGTAGCCATCTAATGCCCTCAATTCTTTCTGCAATTTCTCAATTTCCGCAAATCCTCATTTGATTACATTCCTGTTATTAAGCTTAGCAAGTTCCAAAGCCTTTCAATATGATGGTAATCAACCTTATTCAGAACAGTACAAATGTACTAATTTAATACTAAATATTAAAATGTAAATTTCATATGCTTTCATGTCATAGTGATCTTAAATTACATGATAATCTAAAAATAAGTTTTAAAGCTCTTTTAATGCTCTTCTAAAACAAAGTCTCTGGATTTTGAGTCACAGACTCAGTGTAGAAACAACCGAAAATTTGAGCTGTGACTTCGGAAAACCATTCTCTTACAAGTCAGTTTATTTTTCTGAAAGAAAACTGAAATGTTATTCAACTGTAATCCCTTTACTAGAAAATTGTCTCAATTTAACATTTACATTAAGTCCACTGAAGTAAGCCATGACTTAAAAACTACTCCTAGCTTTACTGCAAGTATTTGAAATATTGTTTAGTTTATGTATCAACCACAGTGACTAATTCAGGACTGAGGTTAGAGAATCAAGCAATGCTGAGTAATTTTGAGCAGCAAGCTCAAAATCTTTGTGATGATGTTGACAAAATACTATGACAAACTGTATGAAGGGGTACTTTGAATTTTGTTTGTAATTGGGTGCAGTGCTTCTTTACACACGGTTCTTTTCTGAAGCTATACAAACCAGAGGCTTGTTAACATGGTATAATTGCCTCTTTTTCATGTTTAGTGCTCAGTAAGCCCTAAAGTAGCTCATAATGGAAATTAAGGGATAACATTCATAGTGGAATACATGAGGCAATAAATGGCCAGCAGATGATTGAACAGATAAATTGCTATTAAAAAAAAAAAAATCTGTTACTGGCACCATAGTCCAGCACCATGCCCTTTACATCAGTAATGACACCAGAAAATAGATAAATAAGTAGTTACATTTTGGAGGCAATACAGCTAGATTTTCAAATCTTCGTGTAAGTTATGTGCAACTGCTGTTCTGGACTGCTCTGTTACTTTTTAAATGGGAAATATTTTTCATTGCATGTTAGAAAGGAAGGATTAACTTCACGGACATGTTTAATGAAAAACCATGCATTTTTTTTTTAGAAATATTAGAAACTGATGTTTTTCAGCCTTAACGGGCTCACTAACGGGTTATCTTCCATGTATCCTTCATTACCTGTATAATTTCTGCCAGAAAATCTTATTATTGTAATTAAGTCTCACCTTAACATGAAATCCTGCCACAATAAAGCAAAGATGTATTACTGCTCACCTGCTCATTAGAAACAAGATGACTGAATTTCTAGTAAATACCTACAGGAAGAGAAAGTAGTGGCAGCTACACATAGATTTTAACATCTGGTGGAGCAGGATTTGAAACAAAATGTACCCCCTTCTCCCTAATGACAACCTGTGGATGACTCTTCTCCCATTCTTTCCTACTATAATTTAAACATTTTACAGACTAAGGCCACTCACTCCCCAGCACTCTGCAGCAGTACAGTAAATGTACTTTGTGAGAGGAGAGCGTCCTGCTGTAAATTTTTATTTCAGTTGTTTCAAAGGCTGGGTCCTTGCATACTTTCTCCAACACATCTTGATTTCTTCGCTTTGCTGTTGGCTCTGTTTGGTTTGAAAGCGTGATTCATCCACAAATATGCAGCTACTTCTAACCCTCCCACCCTAGAAAAGTAAACAGGTTATATTTCTCCTTGTTCTGATTCAAGCTTTAGGTTGTCAGAGAAACAAAGTGAGCTTTCTTCTGTGAGCAGGTTGGGGTCCTGCACTCCTACAGCATAATTACAATCAAGAAAAAGCCATTTTCTTCCAACTTGAATATGTAGGACTGCAAGAATTATCATACTGATGAAAGATCATTCAAAGCAACCATGACAAAGATTTAGCTGTTACACATTTCAAATTCAGCTCAACAATAAGTACCTATCAATGCATATAATGCATGATCTAACGCATATGAACACTTCTCAGTGGCATATTTCTCTTGAAAATCTAGTTTGGCAGTTGCAGTTTGTGTACTTTCTGATGATAGTAGTATGTTTATTGATGTTCATGGCTATAGTCAGTTTTCCTAAATCTGGAAATTCATCGTGTAATGTTTATGACAGTCCACTGGGATTAAGGCACAGTAGGAATTATATGAAATACTTGCTTGACACTTGTAGCATGGTATTTCTAGAAACATAAATCCATTTTTATATATTCTTGTTGCTTTGAAACATCAGCCAGAGATTATGGCTTCATTACACTGCGCACTCTTATAAAAAATACTAGAAAGAAAACCAATCCCAAAACAAGAAAGAAAAAGCAATTATAAAAATCAAGAAACAGACAAGGTAATGCAAAAATAATGCTGGCAATAATAATAATAATAAGACACAGCATAAAAAATGCAAATAACTTACAGGCAGGCACCATGATACAGAAATTCTTATCATATGCACTTAGGAACACGTTACTCATTTAACAGCATACAAACTGGAAAAAGGTTAGTCCTGTTTCTGTTAAGAAGCTCTATTACCACAGTAATTGTTTCCAAATGCTAAATCATAATAACAAGCACATCATTTGAATAGCAATGATTTTCCTTCTTCCAATAGTGGGAATCATTTGTATTTCCCAGTGCATATACTGCAATATGCACTACAGGCATTCTTAGCAAACATTTCAGCCCTCCCAGACACAGACTGAATGCAAATCTCTGCCATTCTCATGGTGACAGAAATTATTCCTCAACAGTGACAAACCACTGAAAAATAGCATACAAAATGTTTCTTGGAGTTGATAATGTTTTTATCCTTTAAACTACATTTTCAAGATCGATAACATTAGCTATGCCTAACCTGTATAATCGTATGTATGCATTAAAAAAAAAAAACCCAAACCCAACTGATAAAGTCTTGTTTTCTCTTCTACAGATCAGGTTACAATCATCAATTATTCTGCATGAACACTTGTGTGATCTCCCATGCCATGCCAAGACAAGATGACTCATTACTACTTTCAGGCTAAGATGAAAAGTTATGAAAACAGCAAAAGGAATCTGAAAGCTGGGGAAAAAAAATAATCTCAGTCCACTTGAGGTACTTTACATCTTTCTGGTGAGAAGAAATAAATGCCACTTATACCATTCCTCCTTAGTAATACCAGAAAGGATGCAACAATTCATTATTTACCTTTTACTTTCTTTGACAAAAGAGTTCATAAGATACCCATACAATGTAAAGAGCCATATGGCTGAAGCAGAGGCAAATAACGTATTTGAATGCTGACAAGCGTGTAACAGATTAACTTATTCTTTTCTACAGTGAGTATTCTGCTATGTAATCTGACTTTTGGTCAAGTTCAGGAAAGGTTAATACAAACTATTTGTTACTTGTCATGCCAAAGGCTGAAAGTGAGAGTCTAAAGAAAATCACTGTGCGTATCCACTCTCCTCCTAGCCACAAAGATCAGTGTGATTATGGGTATACTGCACTGCTGATCATTCAGTTTTATATCACATAAATGATACATGACACCATCAGATGTTGTCCACAGCTGGTTAACAGAATCCTATTACACAGTAAAAATTACAATGCTTTTGGTTAAGAGCTGGACTGTGAAAAATGACAAATGTTAACTGAGCAGCATAAGCCCAAAAGCACTTTGAGATGTCTGTAATAATACAAATAATGCTCTGAGGATTATAGGGACTGAATCCCTAATGGACTACAAGAATACCCTGCTTTGATCCACTATTGCCCTAATGCTTGCTTCTGGGTTTCTCTAGCTCAATTTTGTGTGATTAAAAAGACTGAAGTCTGAACAGCTGTTATGTTAGGGACTACAGTGTACTTTCAATCGGTTTATTTTCTATTTGGGGTCACATACACTGTACTAAAATAGTTACTCTAATACCATCTTCTAAATAAAGTGAAGAACATTTACTACTAGGACGAAATAGACACATCCATTTCCTGATCTCAGAGCAGGAGCAAAAAAAACAGGCTGAATTGGAGATAACTCCTCCAGAGCTATGGCAGAAATATGTACATTCCCATGAAGGAGGACAGGGTGCTGTAATTCTGAACAGAGGCTGTAATTTGGCAGATGGTCTGGCAGAAATTGTGAGTTTTAGAGCACCTTTGGTTGTCTTTGCAGACATCTTAATTGGTCAACCAAAAATTATAAATGAGACTAATGAAACAGTGAACATGCTCACCAGGAGTTATCCATTTTGCTATGCCCTATCCAGCACCTTGGACCACTGCTAAGATTGCTGAGGAATAAAAGCCTGGATTGGAATAGGCAATACACTGTGCATGAGGCTCTGGTCTACTACATACCACATGTCATTTATGCCATCATGCATTCAGAAACCTGCCTAATTCAGTGCTCTGTAAACATCCTCACTGAGCTGCTGGCCAGACATCAGCTCCCTCTGTCAGTCTAGCAGGATGTGCTGTTGGCCCCATACAAGGTGTACACAGACTCTATCCTCAAGGGAACTTTAGTGCCTTGCCCTCTCTGTGCTCCTTGGGACTTTTAACCTCCAGGAAAGGCATGTCACCTCTCCCCCTTCAGAACAAAGGGAACAGGAGTCTTTTCCATTAAGAATAAAACCAAACTGCATTGCAACGCACTTTTTACTTCTGCTGTTCTTGTTCCCACTTGGATCAGCACCCTTCTCCTGCTGCTCTGTGTCTTGACTCAACCATTCAAGGTCCTCTTACGGATCCTTATCATCTCACCAGAGATAGCACAAGGCTCTGATTTCAATCTCCACCTTTTCCTCCAGTGCTTTTGTAAATTTGTACCTGGAAAGCTCATCTATAAGCTCAAATTAAACCATTCTTTCTACTCCAGACATCCCTTGTTCCGAATTTCTACCATCTGACATGTTACCCAGTAATGACATCTGCCCAACAAAATGAGATATTCAAAATGTTTTTTCCACAAGTCCTCTCCCATTTCTTGAACAGCCACTCAAAATACTACTGTTCTCAGCAACACATGTAATATTTAATTATGTCCAGTGATCAGCCTTTCACACTGACTATGACAATAGTGACATAATTTCTTTGATTTAATTTCTTTCTCATTTGAAATACAAGCTGCTTGATCTTACTTTCAGGCCCTGCTCTGTCCCCAGCTTAACACCTTTTACTGCTGAAATTGTTCCTTCTGGCTCCAGTGTTGTATTCCAGCCTTTCACATACTGCCTTTCCAAACAAGTATCATCACGCTCCTTTTTTGTTGTTCATGTGTGGAAGAGTTTCCAAGAAAACAAGAAACCTATTTTTTGGTTCTGCTAATCCCCTTCTTAAATTCCCTATTCCCACACTGCCTCCTTTGACAGTGCACACGCTGCTGTTTTGCTAAGGCTACCACATTGAACTGTCTTGTTTCCATTTACCCTGTCATTAATGAATACAATACAAAAGCACAATCGTACAGCTAGGTCAGCCCTATGATGCAGAATACAGTTCTCTTTAAAAACAAGTACCTTTAAAAAAATCCAGCAAAACCACCCAAACATACAGAAATGCTTGATTCTGTCAAAAATTCACTGTGCTGGGGAAAAGTTTTTTTTAGGAATAAAACAGAGTTGAGCAATTTCCTCCTTAAAAATGTAAGTAAAAAGGATCAGGGAATAATTACAAAAGCTATGTTTCCTTTTATTGACTTGGAAACTGACAGCAAAGAGCGCAGACTATTAGGAAATAGGTGACCTGCATCTCAGGCTGAGAAATTTTGCAGAGGCAGAGAGGTTTTGTAGAAGCCCTCTTATGCTGTCACTGAAGATAGTAATTGGAGACATTTACTGTCCCTAAAATAATTCTGAGCTCAGTAGAGACTGACAAACAGAATTACTCAAAATCACGTGGTGATTCATAGCATCTGCAGATACACAGTAAGCTGAACGCAAGACTGATTCATATAGGCTAAATATGTTCCACAGACTTACATTTAAACTGAAGTTGCCAGATATGAAGTTCACATTTGTGAGCTATGCTTTTGTTCCTGATACAGTTTTTCCCTCTTAGCTAAAATACAAGTAATTAAACATTCTTATCTTCCACAGCTCACAGTTCTTCACTGACAAAGTCAACAAAAAATGAAGCAGCTGCACAACGGACTTGACTGACTGGCTCCAGAATGGCACCTTTGTAAATGCAAGGAGGCATGATTTAGAGCATCTAAAATATCCTATCCTCTTGGACATGAGTACATCAACCAAATGAAGATGGGTAAGTGCTAATGTTTCAGCTACAAATGCTTTCCATTTGTGGATCATTACCATCAGAATATCATTATCCCTATACTACTGCTGAGATAACTGAAACACAGAGGTGATGCTGTAACTCACTGTATAAAAACAATTCATTGTGCGAGACCACTAAATAAGCCTGTTCCATTGCAGCTCTGTATTTTCAAGCAGCAGAGTCCGAAATATAGGATGTGGTGTGCCACTTCAGCACTCAATACACTTGAATGGTTCATAAAATTACAATTTATGAGAGGTTTAACTGCAATGTGATGGTGTCATTTTTGCAAACAATTCCATTAGGTAGTTATTTCAATCCTTTAGGGATTCTAAAGGACTAAATACATAAATATATGTCAGGTATTCTTGTACTTTATAAATCTGTGATCCGAGATTTAACTACATAATGACATATGGAAAAGTAATTATAGCCCTTATAAAGTGTATGTTTAACTGAACAAGTTGACAATATTAAAAGGAAGTAGCTTCACACAAGCAAAAAAGCAGGAAAACAGATATACTGCTAGTATGCTCTGGTGTTTCCTCAGGTCACCTGTAAGGGTTGATGAAGTATTTCATAACAAGAAGAAGAGGATGTTATCAACTGAGAAGTTATTTGGCTTACCTTTACTCTCACTGTGACAGTAGCAAGACCAGGTGGCATAGTGCCCTTGCTGTCGAAGGCTTCCACAAGAAAGGTGAAACTTGCTTCTGTGTCAGAGAATGATTCATAATCCAAGGACTTCAAAAGTGATAACTCGCCTGTATACTTGTTCAGTGCAAAATACTGTAGTGCTTCCTGGGTTCGTATACGATAGTTAACATCAGAACCAAGATCAACATCCTTCGCCTAGAACATGCCATACAGACCAAAAAAAAGTACTTAAAACCAAACGAAACCCATTTTCACAAAAAATCCCCACTAGTTTAAAAAAAAACCAGAAAAAACAAACTACTGCAAACAACTTTAGTTATGCTATTCTAATAATATTGGATGCACTTATTACTATTACACAACCACGTGGAAGACAAGTCCAGTTAAGGTTGTAAAATCATAGAATCGTAGAATAGTTAGGGTTGGAAAGGACCTTAAGAACATCTAGTTCCACCCCCCCTGCCATGGACAGGGACACCTTCCACTAAACTATGTCACCCAAGGCTCTGTCCAACCCAGCCTTGAACACTGCCAGCGATGGAGCATTCACAGCTTCCCTGGGCAACTCATTCCAGTGCCTCACCGCCCTTACAGTAAAGAATTTCTTCCTCATATCCAATCTAAACTTCCCCTGTTTAAGTTGTAGCCCGTTACCCCTTGTCCTACCACTATAGTCCCTAATGAAGAGTCCCTCCTCAGCATCCCCATAGGCCCTCTTCAGATATTGGAAGGCTGCTATAAAATCACCACTCAGTCTTCTCTTCTCCAGTCTGAACAGCCCCAACTTTCTCAGTCTATCTTCATATGGGAGGTGCTCCAGTCCCATGATCATCCTTGTGGCCCTCCTTTGGACTTGTTCCAACAGTTCCATGTACTTTTTATATTAAGGACCCATTGCAAGGAAATGAACACAATATTCTGGGAAGGATTCTGGAAGCTCAGTCTATTCTTCTCTTCCCTGAGCACCTGCTATTGGCTACTGCCAGGGGGAGGATGCTGGGCCAAGCAGATATTTCATCTCACCCTGCCTGGCATCACAGATGTTTTTATTTTATACAAGTTCTTAGAGAAAGAATACAAATTTTCTTCAGGGTAAGAAGTATCGTGATTGCCTTTGATGTAATTTGATACTAGGTTTATCTGCAGCCAGGTTCTGAGAAAACTATTCTTGTTGAAATTGTCTCGAGACAGGTTCTTCTTATTAAAGAATGCTGACGAAAACATCAGGAGGATATAGACTGCTTGCAGGAAGCTAATTTCATCTGCCTTTAGGGATTTTGCTCTTCCTTGAACAACTCTCACTTCTCTGAGTGTAGTCAGTGAAAGGAAGACAACACCTCTAGGTGTTCACTTGACTTCACCCTAGCTATCTTAGATGATGATCTTGGTATTGGATGGAATGCTTCTGGAAGCAAATATTTATTTCCATTAACTGTCTAACATGAGGTTAGACATCTAGGTCTGACTTACGTGTCTAAATCAGTTGAGATAAGGCTCTCTCTTGCTACTAATGTAAGCAGGTAGAATTAATGTGATAAGCTTCCAAAAACAAATCAAAGGCACTTCAAATGTGTAAAGCAATGTTCCAAGAAATTTCAATAGCAATGTAGGCTTTGTTGCTTGTTTTTTAATAATTGTTCTCATTTCCAAATGAACCTTAGTTTCAAGGTAACTCCCTAAATATCATACATTTTTCAGTCTCTTAAGTGTTACAACCTTCCCCACTTCAGTTTGCAATCTCCTACTGCAGTCTCACTCACAAGTTATTTAAATAAGAACATGCTTACTATTGCAGAACATTTCCAAAACATCTTCTCTCCATAATGCTTTCTTACCTCTATTTGCAGGAAGACAGTGCCTGGTGGTAGATTTTCTGGCACACAGACAGTGTAGGAAGCATTGGTAAAAACAGGGCTGTTGTCATCAATATCCAGTACCTTGACTGCTAAAGTTAGTGTTGAATGGCGGGGGTCCACAGCTCCATCTGTTGCTTCAACAATAAGTTCATAATAGTCCCTTACTTCTCTGTCCAGTTTAACTGCCGTATAAATGCTACCATTTGATGTGATTCGGAAAAGATTGTTGAAGTTTGCCAAACTGTAATGAACTTGACCATTAACACCAGCATCTGGGTCTGTAGCCTAAAGAAACAAATGAAGCATGCTTTACTACACATTTTGAATACCTACAAGGGGCATACCTACATGGGAGTAACAAGGTAAGCTAGGGTAATATTCTACAGAACAGTAATGCTTGTGTGGCTATTCAGAATTTCTTGTTTACAGTGGCTTGCCTCTCTTTGGTGCTTTACTGAAGGTAAATGAATTTCTTAATTTGCAGTGACAGAAGGTAAGTTTGCTGGATCACAACTGGACATCAGCTGAAAATACACATTTAGTTGCTCAGCCTTGGACAACTGTGTGCTTAAGCTGAAGACAAACTAGATACTTATGAAGTCAAGCCCTCAGATACTTCTAATGATAAAGTATCTTCAGTGTTAGGTAGAGTCTGAGGAGTTTTATTTTACACTGATTTCTCTTCATCAGGGACTGTGGTGGTATGAGAAGGGGGAATGGGGTTAAACTTAAATAGAGGAAGTGCAGGTTAGATATAAGGAAGAAGTTCTTTACTGTGAGGTTGGTGAAGCACTAGAACAAAGCTGCCCAAAGAAGTTGTGAATACTCCATCCCTGGCAGTGTTCAAGGCCAGGCTGGACATAGATTTGGGCAACATGGTCTAGTGTGAGGTGTCCCTGCCCATGGCAGGGGGTTTGGAACTTGATGATCATGAAGTCCTTTCCAACCCTAACTATTCTATGATTCTATGATTTAGGTGTTTCACTGTTGCCCAAATCATTATGTAGTACATACTTAGATGAAAGATAGAAGCAGTCAGCTGATAGCTAGAATGCACACATTAGATTTTTTTTTTTTCACTTAACATGTTTGTCAATGATATTTTAATTATTCCTATCTGAAGAACTAAACTTTCTATAGTTTATTATGTTCTTTAAAACCAAATGTAACCACATCTCATCCTTATTCTCCTTCAATCAGAAGAGGCAGATGACTGCAATAGAAAACTATTTAGATTTTTGTTCAGTTGGTATCTTTGTTCTTAAATACTTAACTAAGTCTCAAATTTCAGTATCAGCCAAATAATTCTTCCTATTACATAACTGTCTTTACAGGGATGGAAAAAATTAGTATGTTTTTCCTACAGCAACGAGACCCTCAACATAGGTTGAATGCTGACCTGCTCTTTTTCCTTCTCTTAATTAAATTATTGCTTGATAAATAAAGTTATGTAAATTAAACAAAGTGCATTCTGTGACCAAAGTATTTTCATTTGACTTTATAAATGAGGCTACAGACACCTGAGATCATAAGAGACTTTCATGTTTTGTTTTCTGAACAACTGTCAGGAAGTTTCCATGAATGTTTAATTCCAGTGAAGGTGTTCATTATAATACTTTCTAATGAAACCATTTATCTTCCTCAAAATCAATTAAAAGCTAATTAGAATTGTTAATAAAAAAATTTTCACTGTGCTTTCCCTCTGCACTACATCAATGTGCTAAGCAGTAATGGCTACAACTTCATAACAACCAGCCTATGGATAACACATCCTATTAATCAGCATCTTTAATCAACATGGCTTTAAGCTGAAAGAGGGTAGATTTAAATTAGACATTACCATAGAATCACAGAATCATGGAATAGTTAGTGTTGGAAAGGACCTTGGGATCATCCAGTTCCAAATCCCCTGCCATGGGCAGGGATGCCTCACACTAGACCATTGTTACCCAAGGCCCTTTCCAACCTGGCTTTTAACACTGCCAGGGATGGAGCATTTACCACTTCTTTGGGCAACCTGTTCCAGTGCTTCACCACCCTCACAGTAAAGAACTTTATCTTTATATCTAACCTGAACTTCCCCCGTTTAAGTTTACACCCAGTCCCCTCCCTGTCCTATCACTACAGTCCCTGATGAAAAATCCCTCTCCAGCATCCTTGTAGGACCCCTTCAGATACCGGAAGGCTGCTATGAGGTCTCCACGCAGCCTTTTCTTCTCCAGGCTGAACAGCCCAAATTTTTCCCGATTAGGAAGTTCTTCCCTGTGAGGGTGATGAGGCACTGGCACAGGCTGCCCAGAGAAGCTGTGGATGCTCTATCCCTGGAAGTGTCCAAGGCAAGACTGGATGGGGCTTTGAGCAACCTGGTCTAGTGGAAGGTGGAGTGGAAGTGGAAGGTCTAGGGGGGTTGGAACTAGATGATCTTTAAGGTCTCTTCCAACCCACATCTTTCTATGATTCTGTGATCTTTTAACATATGCTTGATTTGCTTAATTTAAAAGCAATTCTATTTTCTCCATAGAAATAACTGATCTGGGGCAGAAAGACTGCCTAGATGACATTCTCAAAAACCACCAGAAAGCTAGTCAGGAAAATTTTAAACTAAACAGTAACAGGCATTTGGACCCACTGAAAGAAAAAGTGTAGGAAACACAGAGTAAGTTGCAGAGCTTCTGGATAAGACACTAACAACAGCACTATTCAACTTCATAAGACTTATTCTCCAACACATGTGAGAGGTCAGTCCTCATACCTGGCCTCTAACTTAAGCCAAAACCATATTACAGAATTGAATTGATATTAAATAGCCAATTGATATTAAATAGCTAATCAAAAACACCACAGAAATCTCTAAAAGTAATCTGAAATACCGCTACCATTGGAAACCATGAAAATAATCCAGATGACGTCCACTATATGCTTCTCTACTAATCTCTGACCCATGTGCCCTCAGCCAGACAGCAAAACCATAGAAATCTTCGACTCCAGCAAGTCTCAGGCTTGCTTCAGTTCAGATCAAGTCTGAGGGTCCTGTGATTACTATATTCCAGACTCCGTCCTACATTCTGCACAGAGACATCACGAGTATGAATCCAGGCTTCATGGGCAAACTAGGCTATGTCAGCCTTTCCAGAAATAGACACAGAGTAGACCTTTAAAGGACTAAGCTCCACGAGCTGAGCAACAGCACACTACAAAATCAGATCAGGAACCTCTCCCTGATGTTTTGACTCTGCCATCATCTGCTCCTGACTTTTCTAGGAAGCATTTTCTCCAAATGCTTCCAAAATCTATCTGCTAGGTCTGAAAGGATGTCAGCTCTGGGGTCTCTCCAGCAACCAGTTCCCTTGTCTATTTTCAGCTATAACAATGAAATAAAAATAACAAATATTATTTTTCTCTGGCCTACACCAACATTCTTAATTTATTCTATTAGGTAAATTCCAGTAGGAGAAAAAAGATCAAGGCAAACATTGAGCACAAAATTGGCCAGATTTCCTTCTGTTCCCCACAGTACAGGCTCTGTCTCACCCTAGCTTCAAATCCCTTCACATTTGATCCTGTGTGTATGCGTAGGATATGTGCAGAAAATATGCCCCACACACCATTATAAACCAAAGCTGTCAAATTTGAGGACAGCACAGTGATAATCCACATTTCCAAAGGCAATCACTTGCTCTTCCCCTTCATATCAGGATGTCAACATCAGGCAACTGAAAAAAGAACCTACTAATTTCTGCCTTGTTTTCCTGCTAGATTTTTTTTTCTTGCATCAAGCCCTAACACAAGTCATCCCTACAGTTGTGAAAGGGAAGAAAATTTCCAGTTTAAGTGCTTGTAGAGGCAGAAGAGAGCAACAAGAGAGCTTATAGAGCTAACAAGCAAGAGAGCAACTCTCAACCATCACACAAGCACTATTGCAACAATTGAGTTCCCCCCCACTGTATTACCCCAAGATCTGCCA
Organism: Bolborhynchus lineola; assembly: GCA_025448015.1. Lineage (NCBI taxonomy): Eukaryota > Metazoa > Chordata > Aves > Psittaciformes > Psittacidae > Bolborhynchus > Bolborhynchus lineola. The sequence goes on along the minus strand of JAOEHX010028997.1, from coordinate 3,428 downwards.
ACACATTCTAGTGTTTGTTCATTTGTAATCACATGCAACACACTTAGTAAATCAGGACAGGAAACTAAGCTGATTTTGCTCTTCCCAGTAAACAAAAAATTCAGAACCCTCCCTCTACATACTCAGAGGTTATCTTCTGTTCTTACTGAAACTGGTTCAAGCAGCCTGATAGGCAAATTTACTACACGAGTGTTGCACAACTGAAGAGCTCATAAATTCACTTAAGTCAACATGGCCTAACCAAAAGGGATTGTGTCAGGATAGAGGAGACTGCTTTGCATAGGTTGAAAGTAAATTATTTTCTTTAACCTGAGAGCATTTGCAAGGGTGTAAATTGGACTTAAGAGAGAAAAGAAACAAAATTATCCCTTGCTGACTGGCTGCTCTTGCCTATACTGTAAGAGATGCAGAAAGATGAGATGCACATTTCTACCTCTCCCATCTCATTATGTTTACTTGGAATTAGGAAAAGCATGTTCCTTTGAAGACTGTCTAGTAACTACTGCTACTATTCTAGTAGCTCCTCAGATCTACATGACTAGTCTCATTTCCATGTCTCTTGGGGCTAACATAAAGTACTGCCTGATAAAAAAAAACAAACCTGGAAACCTAGGAATATCAATGAATCATAACTTTATTTTCCCAAAAAAATATACCCACATTTACTGGAGACACAATAATCTACAAGGTGAGAGCCTTTAGCTGTTATGCTAAGTTTGAATTTGCATTACCGTGTTTCAACATCACTAAGAAACCCTCATGAATATAAACCAACAGTGTTCCAGAGTATCAAATTATCTTCCTCCATCTCAAACAGCTTGAAAACACGATTCTGGGAGATCTGAATTACAGAAATATCTCTTGAAGATTCATCAACTATGAAATATAATGACAAGGGCTTAAATGTCAACAACATTAATTACAACATTATCATTCTTTCCAAAAGAAACCTCCTGCTAATATCCACAGTTCTTGCTCACAATGGGTAACAGGATTTAGGCAGGTTAATTGAGGATTTATACTCAGACTGATGGAGCCAGAAAACAACAAAATAATGCAGTGTTGTTATTCATACTAGTCCATAAAGCAGAGGCAAACATAACAGGTATCCCCCTCATTAAAGCTGCAAATTGGAACACTTCTTAGGGACCACACTGCCATCAACCTAACTCCCTGCAGATTAGATTTTCGTTTGGGTCTTCTTCAGGGGCAGAAATTCCCCATGATGCTTACCCACCCCAGCAAAACTCCTGATCTCTGACAGGAGATGAGCATTCCACCATTCACTATTTCAGGAGACCAGCATTCTCCAGTATTCCAGCAAACTCTGCAGCTTGAAGGAGGGATGCAGATCCAAATTATATAATGCTTTGATTTCGCATTCATGCTCAAACAGAAGTATACAAAGATTTTGTAACTGATTCTGCTACACAAATTCTGACGTGCCACAAAACTCAATGTTACACTCTAAGAAGAGTCAGAGGCTTAGTTACAATGTGTAATAAACCTAAAGTGTTCTGAATGATTGGCCTGCACAAAATTACTTGATGAAGAAAGATGATATAAAGAATATAAAATAAAATCAGATATTGTAATATCAGAGGGCAAATTCAGTGATTTGTTACTGGCTGGGCCAATCCAATTGGGTGAAGCTGGTCTAAAAAAATGGAGAGGCAAAAATGAAATACAGGAAGCACCCTTAAATTTTGGCTATCGTGAAATTCCAAGCCAACTCTTTCTTCAAGAGAACAACTAATGCCTTACCCACACAAGCTTTTGAAACCCACTACAGGCTTTGCAGTATATCCTCCAGGAACTTTTCAAAAGAAAAAAGCATCTTACTATGACTCACCAAGTAATACCAGCTTATAATTTTTCTCATAACTATAATGTAATTTGGTAGAGTAAAAGTAATACATGGGAAAATTTCAAATACTGAAATACTTTAGCCATTAAAAAAGACAGGGAAACCTTTGATAATTACTTCCATAGTCAATGCTAATTCCAGTACACCTGGAGGGTTAGTTTGGAAACCAGTTAAATGTGGCTCTAAATAAAAATATACAGTAAGAACAGTTAAACTCCACAAGCAAATATAAATTAAAATAAACAAAAATCGGAAAGCTCATGGCTGCGGAAAAATGATTGAATAGACTGGGAAACCTCCTACAAAAGTTAATCACATTGTTACACTTAAAAATTGACTTTCTTCAGTCTGACATGCAATCAAATCCTAAATTTAGGAGCTTGTAGTACCTGTTTTTAGCTGAAAGATGATTAAAAATTTTGGTTTTTTGATTAGTATGTTCTTTAGCAATGATATGATCAAGTGATTCAAAGATGAAACCAATGAACATACATACCAGCAAATATAAAAAAAAAAGCTGTCTAAATCACAGATAAAATATATTATTTAAAATCTCCATATTTGGCTGGGCTTCCAAACATTTCTCTAATATGCTAATCCATTTTGAAGTTATTTTTGTCATTTCTCTAGACTACTGTCTCTTCTCATAAGACTACCTAATTAGAGGGGATTATAATTCAAGCTGGAATATAACAGCCAACTTTTGGATTTGAAAATACTCATCTCACCGATCAGACTCAAAAAGTGCTCAGTTGTGTTCTCTTGTCTTCCCTTCTTCCCAGAAGAATACTTAGAGGAAATTACAGATATAAAGGCCACAAGATATGAATATCAGAAAAAAGACACCTGATGTAACACAAGAAAAATCCTCAACTTCTCCTTATACCATGCAGTCTTCAAAAAATGAACCACTGTCCTTTCCAGCCCTAATTATTCTATGATGAATTGTTCAAGTTACAGAACATGTATAATGACAGACTACAGTCAAAAGTTTGGCAGCCCAGTATAAACCATTCTAATCTGTAAACTCAGGTAAGCCAAAATTTCTTACCCAAGTGACAGAAATCTGAACAGCCAAATCTAAACAAACAGAATCAGCCATCAAAATACTAAATGGGCATGTATTAGAGATATAAAACCACTGACTCAGAAGATTTAATAGGCATCAGGCTGAAACAGATGAAAGAGCTTAAAACCACACTGGGATGCAGGCTGTCAGGCAGACAGAAATAAGATTTCCTTTCATAACAAAAAACCATGCACTCTCCACTAATAACTGCCATGAATGTGAAAATGGTTAAAATGCTTCTCTGATAACAAGTATCAAAATTTCCACTGCATTAAAACACAAATGTTACTACTCTAAAGACAAAGATGTAAAATAATACACAAATGTTATATCAGAAACAAGAAAGACAAGAACACAGCTTTTGAAATTAATTAAAAGTCACCCCATCTACCCATTGTTATGGGTGACAAGGAGCTTTTTAAACCTATTTGATTTGTCTCTTAAACTCACCTAAGTTCAAGAAATCACTGAAAAGCAAAGGAGTGTGGCTGC
>JAOEHX010028996.1:4775-20266 GCA_025448015.1 Bolborhynchus lineola | reverse complement strand
GGAACAACCAACAAGTGGATAAAGCTGCTAAAATTTAAGTGGCTCAGATGGACTTAGATTGGCAACATAAGGGTGAACTATTTTTAGCCCTGTTGGCCCACGACACCTTAGGACATCAGGGCAGAGATGCAACATACATGTGGACTCATGATCAAGAGGTGGGCTTAATAATGAACACTATTGCCCAGCTTATTCATGACTGAAACGTACTGCAACTAAGGAAGCCAAGTGACAAACGGAAAGGAGGGAGAAGTTGAAAGTTTACTTCTATCCTTGTTCTGCTTGGTTTTCCTACTGTTGATAGTAGATATCAGATAAAAAACAGATAGAAAGAAAAGAATTTCCTCTAGCAAGAATTTTGAAGGAATTTCTCATTTATAATGTAAACTGAAATGTTACATAGAGTTTAGTTCTGCATCTTTCATTCCATTGTATCTCCCATTATAGTAAATCAGAAGTGTATTGGACTAAAGGAGGTGGAATTGTATCTTTTGGATTTATTTCTCTCTATAGAAAGAGTAACTAATTTTTACAACAGCTGTGTCTGGTAGATCAATTAATGTAATAATATTTTGTGACTCACAACCACAAAATTATAACAGGATATTTTGTAAATGACCTCTAGCTACATACTGTTAAGATTTTCTTACCTACTCAGTCAACCAGCCTGAGATTTGTCTCACTTAAATTGTCTTGTCTGAAGTTAGACACTGAGTCTAACACTGATGTCTAAAATACCTTGGTAGTCAATAGGAAAAAAAGACAAACAAACTGAAAACAAAAACACACTGGCAGTCAGCAATTCATCCCAACATGAAAAGGTAATTTGTTATTACAGTGAGAGGGAATCTGAAAGACTTATTCAGACTAGTCTTCTGCTTTTTTGATTAGCTTAAGTTATGTGTGTTTTTTCCTACTCAACTTCATTTAGGACTTCATTCTGAAAATCAGGTTTAATCACTCTCTTTGTAGCTCTGCTTTATATGTCTGCTCAAGTTTTCTCCAATTACATTAACAACTGGGGAAAGTAACTGAACCTACCATCTCATACATTTTTTCCTGAGTAAAATTATCTCCAAACAGTTGTTAGATTTTCAGATTTTATGGACTATAGCCATATTAGCAGTCATTTTTGTTATTTCATTTTTTTGACAAATAAGTAAAATGGCAAGTCAGGCCTAATAAGCATGACAAGCCATCTTTATCCTGATTCTCTATTTTTTCCATTCACTAAGATAAATTGTATTAATGGTAACACTTGCCCAGATATTAATGTCTTCAGATATAAACCACTAAAAATTCAGCTTATGGAGTTTGGAAAGACAGATTCAAAGACCTGTACATTACTTATATGAAATTTATATCTTCTGTGATTCAGGAAAGAAGGATAAAATCGGTATCAGGAATAAAGGGAAAAGTAGCATACTACTTCTAATAAATGAACATTTCAGAAAAGAAGATTGAGAATGGCAGATAGTGCAAGCAAAATATACTATACATACTATAATATACTATAGTATAAACCAGGATAAAGTGCATATGATAAAAAGATGGTGGTCTCCTCTAAAAAAATATAGTTTGCAGACCTAATGTATTAATTGTCTTTTAACACACCCAGGCTCAGCAAACAGTAAAATTTCCTGGTCTAACTAAGTTTGACTTAAAACTTCCCTAATTACCTGAAATTCCATTTTTGCATATGCCTAGAACTGCTTTTGTTTCCTCTTGAGAATGCACGGACCTCAACTAACTCCTGATGAAATTCATGTTACCTAAGAAGACCATGGTAGTAGGACTGAGAGTCTGAATCTTGTACTTTGTGCATGGCTAACACTTACTGAGCCACTTATAAAACAGTTTCAATGGCTTTGACTTTAAAACACAGCTGTCAGAGAAAGGTGATGAGGGGATGCATTGCTCACATTTTGTATGACAGACTCTTGGTTAAGGAAACCACTTGGGAGAATTGAGTTTAGTATCCTTAATCTAAAGGATTTCAAACTAAAATCACTTTTTTCCCAGGAGTGTGCCCTGATCACCACAGAAGCATAAGGGAGGAGGGAAGGAAATAAGGAGAAAAGAAAATGGGGATACCCTTTTCACCTCATGTTGAAGCTTTGTCACTACGTAGTCAAGAATACAAGATTTATGAGCCCTGAAGGAGCACAAACACAGCCCTTCAGTTTTAGAGTTAAGAAATTCATAACAAAGGACAGGCACCAGCAGTTTTAAAAACCTAAGCCTTCTTCAGAATTGTACAGTTATTTTCTTTCTTTGCATTCTCAGCCCTAAGTCCATGATAGAGCACTACCTTCCATAGACACTCCTGAGAAGTCTCTGCCCTTTGTTATCATTGCCTTAATGCAGTTGGGCTTCCTGAAAACAGACAGTGATCTGGCAAGTTATGTCATATTTGTACTGGTAATAGATATAGTACTAGCAGTGTTGAGATAATTGAAATTCACTGCTCTTCAGACAGCAAAAGATTCCTTTGTTAAGCAACCAGAAAATGTCTTGTTGAATCAACACAAGAACTTGTAATCCTTTAACAAACACTGGACTGTGTCTTCAGCCCATTGGTTTTTCACTGTTTTGTTTAGAGAAAAAATGAGTATACTATTCAGTTTATTAAAAAAGTATGAAGGGCACCTCCCATATGAAGATAGGCTGAGAAAGTTGAGGCTGTTCAGCCTGGAGAAGAGAAAGCTGCATGGAGACCTCATAGCAGTCTTCCAGTATCTGAAGGGGCCCTATCGGGATGCTGGGGAGGGTCTCTTCATTAGGGACTGTAGTGATAGGACAAGGGGTAACAAGTTCAAACTTAAACAGGGGAAGTTTATTTTAGATATGAGGAAGAAATTCTTTACTGTGTGTGTGGTGAGGAGCTGGAATGCGTTGCTCAGGGAAGTTGTGAATGCTCCATCGCTGGCGGTGTTCAAGTCCAGGTTGGACAGAGCCTTGGGTGATACGGTTTAGTGGGAGGTGCCCGTGCCTATGGCAGGGGTGTTGGAACTAGATGATCGTAAGGTCCTTTCCAACCCTAACTATTCTATGATTCTATGATTCTATGTAGCATAAAGCCAATGGAAGGTTGGAGCACACACTCTCAAGCAATTAAAGGTTTAGGATATGTCACTGTAAATGACACACAAGGCAGTTTCTTGTGTCACTTTGCTGTATTTCATCTCATAATGAAAACATGCTAACAATACTGCCAGAGTGAAGCAACAGGTAATTAAGATGGCAGTTTTATAAAGAAATGAAAAATTCAATATCTGGCTGTTAAATGGGCAAATGTTCAAATACTGACTCTATATGCCCATCTGGTTAACTCTGAATTGAATTCTGTCCTACCAGTCATCTTGTTCAATGTGAATGTATTTAAAGTAGAAGAAAAAAAATCTGCTTTGTTAACTTCTTTTGCCCACCCTTCTTTAGTGTAAATAGCTCCTGAAGATGAAATTCAGAGGAGAATAGGAGAATTAATTAGATTCTGTGAATAATTCCGAGTATTAAAGTATGGGGATTCTCTGATGCTGTAGCCCCACATAGCATTCAAATGCAGTTTGTTTAATATAGCATATGAAGAATTAGCAATAAAAGGGGCTTCACTTATTAAAAGGATGCTGATATTGGAAGGATTTAAAAAAAAACCAAAACAACAGGTGCCCATTTCCTTAACTTCAGAGTGTGTTATAACACCTTATATTTTAAAATATGTGTCTCCATATCCTCTCAGAAGCAGATATAGGAACAGTGTTTCTTTTCAACCATTGGTTTGTGCTAGTCTTGCAGTTTTCTGAAGCACTAATTAATTAGTCAGTCTAGATCAGCAATGGTGGAAATGCTGGGGGTCATCTTAGCTCCTATACTTTTTATAAAGAGAGAGAGAAAACAAAACATTAAGCTTTTATGAGAACCTACTGGCTTGTAGCAATATCCAAATTGATTATAAAAAAATCAAAGTAGAGTCAGAATAACAACCTTTGGATTCAAATTTTGAACAAGCAGAGATATAGAGATATAGTTCATCTTATTATAGAGAAATGACCAGCCGTTGAGTTTGGATACAGCCTGAATCTAATCCTGAAACATCATTCCTCACATATCTGTGCTGATCTCAGAGGTACAGCAATGGTTTTGTACTGTTAATGCATGGATGACCAATCCCTGTAATATGCGATTCATCACTTTTCTTGGAAAAGCCCTTTATCAGTGATTGATTATAAAACAATTGCATAATTTCCAGTTCCTCCACTGAAGAATTACTTCTGCCTGCAATGAATTTGAACATTCCGAGGTCCAGATGTTTTCAAATTGCAATTATGTTTGATCACTAGACCACTTTAGTTATTATTTTATTCATATGTAAATCACAGAACCATAGAATTGTAGAATCGTTAGGACTTGAAAAGACTTTAGGATCATCTAGCTCCAACACCCCTGCTATGGTCAGGGATGCCTCACACTAGATCATGTCACCCAAGGCTCTGTCCAACCTGACCTTGAAAACTGCCAGAGATGGACTATTTATCACTTATTTAGGCAACCTGTTCCAGTGCCTCACCATCCTCACAGTGAGAAACTTCTTCCTTATATCTAACCTGAACTTCCCCTGTTTTAGTTTTAACTCATTACCCCTTGTCCTAATGTTACAGTCCCTGATGAAACGTCCCTCTCCGATATTCTTGGATGCCCTCTTCAGATACGGAAAGACTGAAATGAGGTCACAATGCAGACTTCTCCAGGATGAACAGCCCTAACTTTCATATAAATCATCTTGCACATCCTCTAAATCATTTTTTCTCTATAGATTGTTCTATCAGAATTCTAACTCACTTTGCCACTGAAATATTAGAAAAAAAAATCCTATTACTTCAATCTAATCAACTGAAAAGATGTTCATGAATGATGCTTCCTGGTTGTGTATATGTGTATTTATGTTCCTTGTTTATTGCTGAATAAATGATCAAAACACAGGACTGCAAATTTTGCCAGTAACTTCAACAAACTGCTGTTTGATTTAGTTTTTATTTGAAGTCAAAATAAATATTCTTATTAAAATACAGAAAGTGTTTTATCTAGAAAATAATACATCATGTTTCAATATGATCAGACTGGAAGCTGCCTTTGATCACTTAAACACAAAATTATACATGTATAGACTCTTTCAGCTCCTATGACCCACCAAAGTAGGCAGCTACTGTGCTAAAATCACTACAAACAAATCATTAGCAATTATTGAAATTATTTCAGAATTCAATTATAACATCAGATTTTGAATTAAATTTCAAAACATGCTGGAACACTAACATTTTATTTCAGTTTCTAACACAATCCTATAATATATAAATTTATATATATATATGAACATATGTATAAAGTAATAAAGATACCAGCTTTTCCTCACTGAAAAGATAGATAGGTGAAATTTTTTATTAGCTCTTCTTTATAACTTTTGCAAATACAGATATGGAATGCTACTGCTTATTCACAGAGTATATGCACCACAAAGAATAGCTTTGCACCTTCACAAACATCTTAAGTCTGCCCTAAGGGTTTTATTTTCTCTGTTGAAGCATTAGTTTCAGTTTAACAGTTTTAGTTGTTATGACAATTTTGGAAATGCAGACATATACTAGAAGTTGACATTAAGTCCTTTAAAGTAATTCCATATCTGGTAATACAATGCTATTAAATACAAATGACTTCCACTAATAATGATAAAGTTGTAAGTTTATATAATAGTGAAGTCCTGGTCTGTTTTCCATAAAAAATACAAATAATTTTGAAGCTACTCAGTATCTTCTAAATTAATATTGCTTAATATTCTTTTTTTTTTTTTTTTTTAGCTCCTGTATTCAAACTTCGGAGACATTTAATAATACATATTCTTTATTTGTTTTCCAACAAGCCACTTGTCCTCAGTTTAAATGGAAAACTGTTTTTAAGCTTATTAACAAATGTGTAAATGCTTTTCATATAAAGTCTTTAGAAAACTTAATTAAATAGCTCCACATTTAATGGAAGCCCTTTCAAGAATACTTTCCAGTAGGCCTACACTTCTCCCTTACAGGAATCACCTGCCATTTACCCAATACAATGTATCTAAAGGCCTTTTTTTTCTTAGATGGAAGTCATTCTTACTGTCAGCCACTGAGCTGAAAACTGACTAAATCCTGAAGGTCACATGAATAGTGGATTTTGAGTTTAACAAATGAATATTAAGTACATTGCTCAACACAGCATTAGTTACTGTAAGCAATTTTGAGACATTGAAAAAGTTGATGGTTTAGGAATTGCAAAAGACACTGTATTTGGAACATTATGAATGGAACAAGTTTAAGGATGGGCACTGCTCTGAACGCATACTGAGTTGCATAAAATTAAATCATGATATACCAACCTTCATAACACTGAAGGAAATTATAAGACAACAGAATATGTCTCCAAGATTTCTTTTTCAGTTTGTGACCAGTATACAGAAATAAGAATATGTACTCATCCCATGCTTACAAGTAAATCTTTGTCTTTCTTTCACACTGCACTTTAGTTTTAGGATATTTGCTTCTTAATTTCTATTCAATATGTTATATCTTTTTTTGCTCTCTCCTTTCTTCAAATGAGATTTTTTTTCTCCAAGTCCTTCATATATATTAAGCCATGATACTGGCTAAAATTATTTTTTTCTTAAGTTTGCAGAAAAACAGCTACGTCAAACAACAGCTGTGAGCAACAGTTCTTTTTACAGTGTATTCTGAACTTGAACAGATCTCTGACACTTTCTTCCTGTCCTCAGTTCCTCTCAATCAAACTAACATCTAATCCAAGTATTAGATTAGCCTTATCTTTGGAAATTCCAATTTATGAATCTAAATGATAAGTAGAAGAACAAAAATAAAGCTAAATTCATTTTGGTATTTCTGGAAATATTTCACAGAATTGAAGACAATAAAATGACATTTTCCAATAACACAGTGAGTCTGAATCACCTTTCTTCAAGTGACCCCAAACTTCTTCAGTAAAGAAGCCAGCAAATTTGCTTCCTTATTGCTTGCTAACGGTCAAACTACAGCCAGCTTTTTAACACAGAAAATGGGGCAGTACCACCAGGCACTTATTATAAACCGAGGTGATGCTACTATACAGATAAAATGTATAAATATTAAACCAATCACTATAAAGCAGAATCTTAGCTATATTGCGTAATTTGGATGAGGATTTTAGGCAGAACAGCAGATGCATTTCCATGTCCCTGTTCATCTGCTTCTATACTGAATTGGACACCATTTTGTGTGTGTAATTCGGGTTACATCACCTTCATATATACCCAAGTGGGTTTAAAAAAACATCTATGATAGCTTATAACACTGCCACTAAATTAAATAGCAAGAAGTTTAAAACAAAAAATAATGTTGTGGTTTCATAGGAAAAAAATAAAAGTGTAAAAAACTTAAATACTGAGATTTAAGATCTTAAAATGAATACTAAGAGCATTTAATTCCCTTTTAATTCCTTCCTTTTTATTGGGGGGCGGGGTAGTGTTAAACAGAGACAGTTTAGTAGATATATTTGGATTCATTATAGGAATTCCACATGTTGGGCAAATGTTCAGAATTCCAAAATTTTATTCCTACTATTCCATTGTTTGTTGCCTGAGTTTAGCAAACATATTTCACTTTCTTTACCTGTAAGCCAGAGATGAAGTCAATAATTATTTATTTTGTGGAGCATTCTATAAAAGCTACTTAAAATGTTAACAAAATTAATATATAACTGAGGTGAGAATCCCAGAATGCAGGGGAAAAAAAAAAAAAAAAAAAAGTCAATGATTTTATAACTGAAATGACACAGAAATATCCTGAAGCAATTTAAAAACCAAGGGATGCTTTCACACCTCTCAAAAGCTAAACAGCTCTTTGTGATGACCAGAGAAGATGTTTTTTGTTTTTGTTTTTGGTTTTGTTTTTTTCTTTTTCCATATAGTGCAGAGCCATTATCCAACTATATGTGTGCTAGGAAGATTTTCAACTGTCTTTGAAGTCTCAGATATTGAGAACTACTAAATTTATTGGTGCACTGATTTAATTTGGAATAGCAGGTGAGATTTCTTTATTCCATTTGCTATGAGGTTTAACTCCATTCCCTGCTCACTAGGCCATTTTAACTTCTAGTTTCCAAATTGCATTTGCATCTGCTGTGTCTAGATAAAAATGGGGCTTCTGAACACTTGTTGAATACATACTGAATACATTTGGAAGCTGCTAAGTGAATGTATGTTTTATTAAGTCAGCCCAATTTAAACATTGGCACCTAATTTGATGTGGCCTGGACTTTCCATAATACTGAACCAGCAGATATTGTGTAGGCCTTGTAAAAACCCAAAACTCTCTGTGGCAACACCATGGCCTAGGTAAGGTATCCCAGAGCATACAAAAAGTTACTAGAGAGTTGCACTTTGGCAATTGAAAGGTGATCTGTGTATCTTGTATTAGCCAAAGGGTTTGTACTCTGTCCCAAGGAGATGGAAGTAATAAGAAGCATTATCAGTATATATTACAAAGTTTCTGATTTTCTGTATTTATGTCATACAGGCTTTATGAGAGGAAGGTGGTATTAGCTGAGGATCAAGAGAAGGAGCACATACCTTTATTCAGATCTTGGTAGAATCAGTGTATAGATGTCTACATTTAGGAAGCTAAAGACTGACATTTTCATGTGAACTGAAGATTTGCTTCAGTCAGTTAATTGGCATGTCTAGACATGTCTAGACAAACCACATTGCATTTTTCAGCTTCCTATCCAGTTTGACACAAATCTCTCATAGGTCTAATGCAGCTTCTGTCAATCAGATATGAATGTAACAGATACACTGATCTATCTCGTATGGCATTGGACCCCTATTGTTAGGATGAATCAAACTTTAAATACCCAATGAGTATAACATGAACTTCATAAGACCTGATCACTGCCACATGTAAGCTGCACTGAAATTATGTTGTTTGCAAGACAGAAATGAATCCACAACACAAAAAATGAATTCCACTGCTAGTCATTGACTAGATTTGAATTAAATTTAAATTGGTTAGACTGTATCTAAACAGAAGAGTTATTCCTGTTACACATTTTTCATTTCACAGATACAGATTTAATGAACTCTTAGATGCTTTCTGTAATGTTGAACAGAATATAAAGTAGAAAATACTACCAAATATATATAAGACATACGAAAGTCATGATCTGAAGAAGTTTAGTGCAATTTTGTGAAAAGTTGCACACAAAAATAGTGCAAGAGTGATTATTGTTTTCAGTGACATCAGAACATGGAAATAAAACCCCAATAAAGATTGTGCAATTTGATGTGCAATTTGACCCTTTTTTTTTTTTTTTTTTTTTTTGATGCAGCTGTTAATATAAAACATGATTTAGTAGCCCTCACAGCCCTCACAAAGTTGGTTAGATATTTAGTATCTCTGGAGCTGAAAGAAGTCTAGCACAATATTGAGAAACAGAGGAAAGAACTTGGAGAAGAACACAGAATCTGGAGATGTATGAAAAGGTAAGTCCAATGCAGTGAGCCAGTACCAGGAGCAGAAAATTGAAAACTGATCAGAAATTAAAGGGAAGAGGTAAAAGGGAGCTCAGAGCTGTAGTCATAGGTTGTAAGTGTTAACAGGAATTAAGAACAGGAACAGACACAAACAGGTGTTCTAGCATAGACTGTTACCTCTATTGGGTGATATACATTCAGTCTAATAAGTATAAGCAGTTTCAAAAATTAATTAATTTGTCTCATTAAAGGGAACTGATAGGAAATTTTTGACCTGCATCATTCCTATGGTGCTACATCACTCTAATTTAATGGATTTTTGTATTTTTCTATAAAACAATGAGTATTTTCTCAGCCTTTCTCTATGGCCTTTCTCCATGGCCTTTTTCCATGGCCTTTCTCCACACCTGGCACATGCACTAGATAAAGTAATGCAGTTTGAATATTAATTACTGCAGGTATTACTATATTTTATAATATTTCTTTTCTATTTATGTAACAGCTGGATGCTAAAGCCACATGATTTCGGAATGGAAATTCTGATGAGTGTGGGAGAAGGACAGTAAATAAAGGAGAAGACAATGTCTCATAATCACAAGTTCTTCACTAATCTGATCTTAAAGAGATATATAAAAATGGCAACTAGGTCTGATGAGAGAGGACAAATATTAAACAATAGGACAAACGTGTAGGTTGAAAATCAAAAGGCCAATGTATGAAAAAATAGTGTGTAATAAGCACTGTTACTAAGAAAACCTTATTCAACTATATGAGAAGAAAGAGGAAAAGAATTGCTGCATCTTTCTGTGGAGAAATTTCCTAGCAGACAATATCAAGACTGACTTTTTCACTGAAATTGCTAATGGTAGACAGATAACCAACACAACTCATACCAGCTCTAAAGAGTCATTAAAAACAAGAAAATAAACTAAAAAGTAGTGCTGAAGAAAACTTTAAAAATTCAGGAAGAAAGCATCCTTTTTTTAAGTTCTCAGAAATGGCCAAGTTTTAAGTGATATTTAGACTGTGCTTACTCGATTGCCTAAAGCTACTGGTACTTTCTTTTTTTAATAATTTAGGCATTAACTCACTTGCCTGGCAAAGGAAAGAGGCTTTACTCTTTTTATTATTATTCATGTTTATACCTTTAGAGGGCATTTCAGTTCTTGAATCCAGATTAAACCGGTTCCAAAATAGTGAGGCTGGGGATCCTACAGTAGGAAAGGTCTTAAATAAACTCCTTTCTTTGTATGGTATATATACTCAGCACTGAGGATGCTGCCTGCTGTGAATTCCATTTCTGCCCTTCTACAAATATCACCCTTTAGATAGTTACCTAATTACTTGGAATTTCATTCTTGGAACAAAGTTTCTAAGTATTAAGTAATGCAAAACTATGAATCATAACACTTAAGGGCATTTGCTGAATGTCTGCTTCAGAGATACACTCTTAGCATTTATCTTTGAGAATTCATGAAAGTTGGATGAGGTCCTAAAGACTAAGAACACAAAATAAATCAAAAAGGCAAGGTGCCTATCTTTGAAATGGAAAAAGTGGTGAAAGAGGTCAGAAGGGAATAAATATTGACCAACTAGTCAACTTTATTTTCCAGAAAAGTACTGGAACAAATTATCAAATAAAATGTTTGTGACTACAAAGAAGATAGCAGGAGGTAAATAACAGCAAGATGTTAAGAACAACTCCTGTCAAGCAATACTCTGTTGTTGGTGGTGGTGGTGGTGATGGTTTTTTTCATATAACAAGGTGGTAAATCTTGTAGATAGAGAAGAAGCTGTAGACTTCTTGTACCTTGATTTTAAAGAGACTATTTATATGTTCTTATTAAGGAGACTTGCCAAACAACTAGGATGTATTGCATCAGGTTTTTCAGAGCTCTAGTCAGCAGCCAATGGTACTTACTCAAAAATTGGGTAAAAAAATTGGAAAAGCAGAATGATAAATAGATAGCATCTCCTAAAACTGTGTCTGAAGTGCTACAATTAGGTAAAAATAGCCACAGATACAGGCTAGGAAACAATAGATTATGTGGCAGCTACAGCAAAAGATGGGGGAATTATAATGGCTGAGTATTTTTGTTCTGAGTCAAATAAGAAAAATATTTTAATGGGTATAATTAGAATATTATCTTAAACTTTATTAAGGCCTCAGTAGCAGATGAAGAAAGTAACAATTGTAAGTGCTCAGGGAAAATTATTTGGCTTTTGGTTGCAGTGCAGGAGGGTGTTGTTCTCTCTATGTTACAGCCACCAAACCATACAGAAGTTGCAGATACCATAGGTCATTTCAAATGGCTTTAAACACCTATGTTTAGGCAACTGAATTGATGCCCAGGCATTGACACATTAGCTACAGGGTTGCTAATGTTTTACTGATTGATAGAGTCAAGGGAAATCTAGCTGATATGGACAGAATTGTCTTTAGGAGTTTGATACTTTTATTTTGGGACTGTAAGAATAAAGATCTTATGTCGTGGTTTAAGCCGTAAAACACGCAGTTTGCTCACTCACTCTCCCCTCTTTCTTCCCCCCACACACCGAGGGCGGGGAGGGAATGGAGAGAAGAATTGAAAGAATGTAACTCCCACGGGTTGAGATAAGAACTGTTCAGTAACTAAGGTATATCACAAATCACTACTGCTACCACCAATAATAATAATGGCCAGGAAAATGCAAGGGAAAAGGATACAACCGCTCACCACCTGATGACCAAGCCATGAACAGCACTCTTCTGGGTTCCTGCCCCCAGTTTTTTCCATCGTAGGCATGACATGCTGTGGTATGTAATACCTCCTGGTTCAGTTTGGGTCAGGTGTCATGTTTCTGCTTCCTCCCGGCTTCTCCTCCTCCCTGAAAGATCATGAGACTCAGAAAGTCCTTGATCAAAAAAATTCTATGCCGTAACTGTAAACATTGGTGTCATCAGCACTGTTTCCAGGCCAAAAGTTGAAAACATCGCTGCACCAGCTACTAAGAAGGAGAAAATAAATGACTGCTACTACCAAACCCAGGGCACCATAAGAGAGGACCTCACTGTAGGAGAGGATCCGGTTCAAGATCATCTTAGGAACCTGAATGTGCACAAGTCCATGGGACCTGATGAAATCCAACTGTGGGTCCTGAAGGAGCTGGCAAGTTATGTTGCTAAGCTATTGTCCATCATATTTGAAAAACCATGGCAGTCAGCTGAAGTTCATGACAACTGGGGAAGAGGAATTATAACCCCCATTTTCAAGAAGGGGAAAATGGATGACACAGGGAATTGCAGACCAGTCAGCCTCACCTCTGTACCTGCTGAAATCTTGCAGCAGATTCTCTTGGAAGGCATGGTAAGGCACATGAAAAACAACAGGGTGCTTGATGACAGCCAGCATGGCTTCACTAAGAGGAAATCCTGCCTGACCAATTTGGTGACCTTCTATGATGGGGCTACAGAACTGATGGACAGGGATAGAGAAGTTGATGTCATCTACCTGGGCTTCTGCAAAGTGTTTGACATTGTCCCACATGACATCCTTGTCTCTAAATGGGAGAGACATCAATTTGATAGGTAGACCACTCAGTGAATAAAGATCTGGCTGAATGGCCACAAGCAAATAGTTGTGGTCAATTTCTCAATATCCAGCTGGAGACCAGTAACAAGTGGTGTCCCTCAGGGATCGGTGTTCGAACTGCTCTTGTTCAATATCTTTGTCAGTGACATGGACAGTGGGATTGAGTGCACCTTCAGCAAGTTTGCCGATGAAACCAAGGTGGGTGGTTTGGTTGATATGCTGGAGGGAAGAAATGCCATCCAGAGAGATATTGACACGCTTGTAAGGTAAGTTGATGCCAACCTGATGAAGTTTAACCATGCCAAGTGCAAGGTCCTACAGCTGTGTCGGAGCAATCCCAAGCACAGTTCCAGGTTGGGGAGAGAAGAGATTGAGAGCAGCCCTGCGGAGAAGGACTTGGAGGCGTTGGTCGATGAGAAAATTAACATGAGGCAGCTTCAGTGTGCACTTGCAGTCCAGAAAGCCAACCGCGTCCTGGACTGCATCAAGAGCAGCATGATCAGAGGGTCCAAGGAGGTGTTCCTGCCCCTCTACTCTGCTCTCGTAAGGCCTCACTTGGAGTACTGTGTATAGTTCTCCAAGTTTAGTGTCAGTTCTCACAGCTTTGTGTCCTCAACATAAAGAGGACATGGAACTGTCGGAACAAGTCCAGAGGAGGGCCACGAGGACGATCAGGAGACTGGAGTACCTCCCATGTGGAAACAGGCTGAGAAAGTTGGGGCTGTTCAGCCTGGAGAAGAGAAGGCTGCGTGGAGACCTCATAGCAGCCTTCCAGTATCTTAAGGGGGCCTATAGGGATGTTGGGGAGGGACTCTTCATTAGGGACTGTAGTGATAGGACAAGGGGTAACAGGCTCAAACTTAAACAAGGGAAGTTTAGATTGGACATAAGGAAGAAGTTCCTTTCTGTAAGGGTGGTGAGGCACTGGAGTGAGTTGGGCAAGGTAGTTGTGACTGTTCTGTCGGTGGCAGTGTTCAAGACCAGGTTGGACAGAGTGTTGGGTGGCATAGTTTAGTGTGAGGTGTCCCTGCCCATGGCAGGGGTGTTGGAACTAGATGCTCTTAAGGTCCTTTCCAACTCTAATTATTCTATGATTCTATGATTCTATGCAAGAATAGGCTTCAGTTGCCTCATGAGATTCCTGGAAAGCTCAAAACATCCAAATGAGTAGGGAAGATGCGATACAGTGATTTAGAGGAGACATTTACCATCCTGTACCTGCACTGTAGGATCAGAAACAGTGTGCCAGAGCATTTCAAATTGCATGAACACCTTTGCAATTCTTTAGCTTAAACATTTATGCCACTCTTTTTCTTTAGAGTAGACTAAGTAACTGCCATTGGTTGATTTAAGTAGATAATTAGTCATTACACAGGAGTCATTCAGATCCATGTCAGGTGTATACACACCCCTACATAGAACCATAGAGCCATAGAATGGTTAGGGTTGGAAAGGATCTTAAGAATATCTAGCTCCAACCCACTGTCATGAGCGTGTAGGCAGATAGTTATGTGTGTACAGAATGAAATCATTGTCAGGAATTTGAGGGCACTAATAAGTCTGACTGTTCCTTAGCAGCCCCTCTGCTAAGGAACCCATGGTACCCATGGTCCAGGACTCCAGAACTGTCAGGCACTGGTCCAGCAACACCAAAGCAGGGGTGGTTGCAGGGCTGGTAACCAGCTCCCCACCACCCTTTCTGCCTGGCCATGGGCCCCTCTGAGCCATACCCACCTGTGGGCACATGTTCCAGCCTCACATATATCTGTCCCTAGTGAGATGCCCATTGTCAGGGGCTGCGGCTTCCCCAGTGCCCCCTGGCCTCCCTGCCCCTGGTTGAGGGGTAGGATAGGTCCTGGCTACCAGACAGTGATACTTTGAACAACCTGGTCTAGTGAAACTTATTGCTGCCTGTGGCAGGGTTTTGGAACCAGATGAGCTTTGAGGTCCTTTCCAACCCAGACCACTCTATGATACTAAGAATTAATTCATAGAATTAATGGTCAGTGATGCCCCACACTAGACCATGTCACTCAAGGCTCTATCCAGCCTGGCCTTGAACACTGCCAGGGATGGACCATTTACCACTTCTTTGGGCAACCTGTTCCAATGTCTCACCACCCTCACAGTAAGGAACTTCTTCCATGTATCTTACCTGAACTTCCCCTGTTTTAGTTTAAACCCATTACCCCTTGTCCTATTGCTGCAGTCCCTGATGAAGAGTCACCGCTCAGGATCCTCATAGGCCCCCTTGTCGTGGTTTAGGCTGTAAATCAGCCACGCAGTTTGCTTCATGGAGAATCGAAAGAATGCAACTCCCACAGGTTGAGATAAGAACAGTTTAGTAACTAAGGTATAACACAAACCAC
>JAOEHX010028990.1:0-23361 GCA_025448015.1 Bolborhynchus lineola | reverse complement strand
AACCACTGCTGCTACCACCAATAATAATAATGATAAGGGAAATAACAAGGGAAGAGAATACAACCACTCACCACCCACTGACCAATACCCAGCCTGACCTGAGCAGTGATCTAGCCCTTCTGGGTAACTGCCCCCAGTTTATATACTGGGCATGATGTGCTGTGGTATGGAGTGCCTCTTTGGCTAGTTTGGGTCAGATGTCCTGTCTCTGTGTCCGCCCAGCTTCCCGTGGCCCTCCTCCCTTGCAGAGCACAAGAGACTGAAAAGTCCTTGGTCAGAGGAAACATTACTGAGCAAGAACTAAAACCATCGGTGTTATCAGCTCTGTTCTCAGGCTGAGAGTCAAAACCACAGCACTGTACCAGCTACTAAGAAGGAGAAAAATGACTGCTGCTGCTGAACCCAGGACAGAATTTTAGTTGTAGGATGGTATTACTTATTTACCAGGGGTCTTAATTTTAATATAGTATGCAGGGGAAAACAGGTTATCAAAAAGTAAATATTCTAACAAGTGAATGTGTATATATGTAGTCTTTATGATACTATATTTCAAAAAATGCAGGATAAAGAGGGAATGAAGAATATGGACATCTTACCTGTCTGCATTCACATGTATATTCAGATGATGTTGACCTTGATCCAAGGAAGTCCAACCAGTTAGCAAGTAGTCTGAAAAGAAACCATAGACACTAGACTTCAGGGGCCTCATAAACATTCTATTTCAGCAGCAGGGTAAAAGTAACCTATACAGAGTTTTCCTTTTTCCCGGGATTACGTGTGTGAGAAGTTAGAGCATATCTGGCCTCTTTATGGGCAGCTTAGCAGTTTATGTATCAAGTTCCTTCTAACAGAAGGAGGTACAGTGTAACCCACCCAAAAATGTTCAGATATTTAATAGTCTCTTTATTACTGACCATGCTGAAATTTATCCAATGCAGTATTATTTACTGACCATGCTGAAATTCATCCAGTCATTCTTTGGCTGTTCTGCCAGAGGAAGAGTGTCCCCATATAAACACTTTAGGTTTGTATCATGGGTATCTTTTTTTATGCCTTCCCCCCTCCCCCTGTTTAATAAATGGTGACATTCTTGTTCTCACCTTCAGTCCAAGGGTCCTTTCATCACAGGATATGTAGATATTGGGTAATTTTCATAATATTCGTATATTGTGTAGGTTCTAACTTGACAGATTTGTCAGCATGGTATTTCATCAGGTATATTTTTTGCTCTTCTTGGTGTAAGTACTTTCCTTGAGTATTTTGAGGGTTGTCTTCCCTGATTACAAATGTTTCCTGTTGACTTTCTGGCTTTACTCTGACCTGTCTACAGTAAGCAATCTCAAAACCTAAAGGTTGCTGTATATATGAATTAAAAAAAGCTTAAATGCCTGATTTTCATTCATTGGCTCTGGGAAACTTGATCATATTTATAAAGCCAGTTGAGAACCTGAAATACTGAGGTTACTTCATGATATTTGGTATACTAAATTTAAAAGAATATGTAGTCTTATTGAAAAGCAGTATTCGAGATTATTATGCAGGTTTCTTGTTACTTGTCATGCCAGACCCTTTTGTTGTAGCAGAGTTGTCTCTCTATCTAACTTCCTGGTTTCTAAGCAGAAAACTGTGAGACTACCTTGGTAATTACAAGAAAAATAGAAAATTGTTTTGTTTGGATTTCAACAAATTCAATTTAAGGTCAGATGTTTTTCCTTTAACAATGTGTGCTTTATCTTCTTGTTCCTAAAAGCATATTTTCAGCAATTTGGCTTAGGTCTGTGGCCACTGGGGAGGAATTCTTTATCTTGGCTTGGTATAAGCAAGCTTTCAGAATATGTATGGGTTAGTGTCTGACTTTGTGCACAGGAGAACATAATCTTTTTGTCAGGTGGTTTCTGGTTCAATGAAAAAAGTTCTTTTTTTTTTTTTTTTTTTTTTTTTTTTTTTTTTTTGGTGGTTTTGGGATTTTTTTTGTGTAGGATACCTGGGTAACTTCTGAGAAATAGCTCAGGCTTTCAGTATGAATAACTATCCATTCCATTTAAAAAATAATAATAAATGCCAGCTGCAAAGCTGGCATGTTTCTATGTCAGTTTCAGGGGGGAAAAAAAATAAGTCAAACAGGAGGAAAATCTTGATATAAGTTTTCTCATTTAATTGACAGAGAAGGTAAAGGCTGGTTGGTTACTTCAGCTATAGTATTCTAACATTTCTTGGAATCCTGTTAAAATAGTACCTTGTTATTGTTTCCTTAGAGCATTTTATTGCTCAAACCTGAAGAGCCAAACATGCTTTTATGTTCTCTTAGGAGTGTAGTCTTTCAATGCAGACAGAGGAAGAAATTTTGACAGTAATAAACTAAGGGCGAAATCACAAGCATATATTATATTGTGTTTTGGTAAGAATTTCAAGAGTTTAGAAAATGAAACACAAAGCTAATGTATGAAATGAACATGAAGTTAGAATAATTCATTTAAACAAGACTTGATCAATGTATCTTGGGTTCAATTCCTGTAAAATATGGCCTGTATTGTAACAGGGTTTTTTCATAATTAAAATAATATTTGAAATAAAAGTTCAAATTCATTTTTCCATGTGATCTGAGAAGAAAATACAATTGGGCTTTTTATGATGTGGTGATTAACTAGACAAGTGGTGTACTTCATGGGTACCATAATAGTTAACACCTGTTTCAACTGGTTTGTATTTGTATTGGATGGAATGTTGGCAATCCAATATATCTTGAAAAGCAAAAATCTAATACTAAATATTTCATGGTATGGAAGAAATTACAATAAACAGAGTTCAGCTTAAAATGTAAAATGCTTATTATGCACATTTACATAGCCTTTCATCTGTATTTCTGAAACTGTTACCAGTTTTGTAAAAGTAATCCTAGTTTTTTTGAAGGTCAGTTAAGTGATTATTCAATGTCAAAATAAATACTGTTTCTAAAAAAACTGTTTCCTGAGTAGCAGAGGTTGGCAGAAATGAATCAATTTGTAAGAAGTCAGTATGCTGTATTAATTACCATTTGGTTTGTGGCTTCTCTCAAATCTGGTTTGAGGACAGGGACCATTGGTAGAAGAGTTGACTGTTCTCCTCAGGCATGGTTTTTCAGAGCTCATCAAAAAATCCTGTCACAGCGCTTATGCTTGCCTATTTCTCAACAGAGGTGCTGTTCATTTGTCATTGTACACATTTAGTTTTGTTCAAGGAGTACTGTCATTGAGTTGGTATCTCTTTTGGTGTAGGAAGTGCTGTTAGAAACTTAATGGCTCTTCTCCTACTTGGGTCATATCTTTGGTGCCTGGTCCTGCTGTCAAAGGAGCCTGTGGTACTGGAGAAGACTTAAAGAAAGCCGATTTTGTCTGTTTCTGCTTCTTGAATCTGTCATTGCCTGAGTGCCTTCAGCTGTGATATGCCAGAGCTTCCAGCTAAGTAAGCACCCCCCAAAAAATATCTTCTTTCTGCCCTTCCCAGTTAAGTAAGTCTGGGGGCTATTCCAGTAAGTGCTGCTTATTATAGCAAATAAAGCTAGACCTGGTCCCCGCTCTTGCTGCACAGAAAGTTGTACTGTCAGACAAAGGAGAGCAGTGCAAGGTGTAAGTAAGCAGCAAAGGCTTTTTATTTTGGTGGCTGAAAGCTTCCTCATGCAACTAAAACCTGTCTGTTTTCCACAAGTAACTGCTTGGACTTGGCTTTTTAAAAACATTCCCACAGCAACTGAGAATAGTGGGGCTCTAGTGACCTGCATCTGTAGGAAGAAAGATCTAAAAGTATTTATAAATTATTATTTGAAGTGGGATTTAGCAAGCCATTAAATTACTGAACCGCAGTTGTTGGCTTATTATTTCCTAGATTAGGATTAGTGATGGTAATTTAAGTTATAGGAGTCAGTGTTACTTTTTAATGTTGTTTGTTACTGGTATTGTATTTTGAAGTCATTAATTTCACTTGAAGTCATAAAATGTAACACTTTATTAAAATATGAAAGCTTATTTCAAATTTAATGATGAGTGGGCTACATAGTGCCTTCCATGGGACAACACTGCTGGCCCCCTCAGCCTCCCACAAAAGACTTGTTCTCTTGGGTGTTTGAAAACTTGGAAATTTACTGCTTTTTGAAGGAAGCTTCATTTGATATAAAAGTTTTAAGTGATACCTATAAAATTACTAAAGTAATCTGCCATATATGTCAGATCTAAATTTTGTGTGCTTTTCAACATGGTATTTCAAAGATGAGTTTGTTTTGAGAATCAGGGTTAATACTCCATAGAGGTGTTTGGAAAAGTTGAGTTTTAGGATGCAATGACTTAGTAGATGTTTTTCCTAAATACAGAGTAATCCTTGCCTTTGTTTCAGTTTATCTGATTTGAGGTAAACCTTGGTGATTTACTAAACTGCAGCTCATTGTAGTGAATGCTGTAAATGGTTTCCTTTTTTAATGACTTGTACATAGATTTCATAATTGCAGAATACTTCTCTTGCTTATTTCCATGCAGAAGATGCTGGTTTTGCCTTGCTTAAATAAAAACCTCTTTAGCCTTTCAATAATGAAAGAAATGGATAAGTTTGCCCTTGTGTTTGGCTACATTTAATGTTTCCAGAGATGATAGAACTATGTTTCCCTGCTTTGCAGAAGAAGAAAAGCTTCAAGATAACTGAATATGAATAGTATATGTTTTGCACGCATTAGAAACTTTCTTAAGTACAGTTACTTAGACTAAAATGATTTTAATTGTGGTTAGCATCCCAAAATTCATACACTACTAATGAAATTTAATTTTTCTTAGCTATAATTTCTCCACCAAGAAATAAGAAATTAAATTTTAGGAAACAAGTAGAATAAAAGAGAAGAATAACTAACCTAACAGGAAGCATAATGTACTGCTTCATACAGTTTGTCTTCAAAGTTTTAGGCTTTTTTTTTTTATAGTGGAAGATCCCATCCTAAGTGTGACTCAGTACTTTAAATCTTTTCTCCCTCCCCCCCCTCCATTTTTAAGTGCATAGTAGGGATGGTAATAACTACATCACCTTAATATGCAAAAAGCTGTATTAGATGAAAAATTCAGAGGCCTACTGCTTCATGGGTTAATTAGTGCTGTATCATGGAAGCAAGATGGCTAAATACTAATATGTCACAGTATGTTTTTAGTAATATGAAAGCTGGTTTAAGGTACAGGGATCTTAAACTTCAGTGCTTCTTTCAAAAAATGTCATAGTCTTCCCCGGCTTTTCATAGATATCACCAGACCTGTCAAATAGGTTGTCATAAAACATATGCCAAAGATCTATAGCGAAAGACCATGTCTTTATAGTATGGTGTAGCAACTAAAACCACTGGTTATTAATTCAGGATGTTTCAAAGTGAGTGCCATTTGCTCCAACTTCAGTGTTCTCTGCACTATTTTGTTATTTGGTTGCGTTTTTATTTTTGTGTGTTTGTTTTTGTTTTGGTTCATTTTTTTTTTCTGTTTTTTTTTTTTTTTTTTTTTTTTTTTTTCTTTTTGAAGCCAGTTTAGGATGTTCTCATTCCCTCTTCTTCCTTACTTTGTCTGTGCTTGTTTGAGTCCATCTGTTTTACCATACAATTGTTGTTGGGGCCAAGCTGTAAATCAGTTCACCAGAATGATTCAGATTAAAAATAAACCTACAATAAAAAGCTTGGAATTTGCTTTGTCAGCATTCTGTTTAAATGCCTTGCAGAGCATCACTGTTATTATCTAAGCCATCTCTTGTTTGTGTTCAGTTTAGAAATATGTAGCTGTAATTGGAACAAAATCTGTTTATTCTCAGGACTTTAACTTCAGCCTCACATCTGTCATGTTCTCATCTCCAGTTTATCTCCTCTTCCTTCTGATTAAAAGCACCTTAGTCCTGTGTTTCACTTGAACAGCGTGGTGGTACTCCTTGATTCCTGGAAGTGTTTCATAGCAATTCCTGAGTTAATGGAAAACTTGTGAAACAACGTGCATCTATGAAGCAGCTGCTGTCAAAAGAAAGTTGTATTTTTCAGAAAAAAGCTGTGTATTTCTGTGGTATCAGTATTTTGTAAATCTGAAAAACTGAAATCTTCCCCAGTTGTTTCCTCTGCTTCCAGAAAATTTTTTTCCAGTGGAAGTGCACCAGTTCAGTCTTCTCTTAAAAGTGCTTGCAGGTTTTGAGGGTGAGGAGGGCTTTGTTTTCTTCTCAGACTTGTGGAATTGTTGAATCTGGAATTGCTCTACAGCAAGATGGCTGCTTGACAGACTTCATTTGCTGGCTCTAGTCTGACTACACTTGAGTTAAATGACAAACTTCTGAACTGTGCGAAATAAAGTTCTTGGTGTACACTTCTTCAATGGTATTTAAGTGTTGTTGATGTTTTGAGAAGCCTGTTTCAAATGCAGTGCAGTCTTTCCTCTGCAGTGGAAAGAGTTGTGCCTCTAGCTTGTATCTGCTCAGTTGTGTTTGTTCTTAGACTGAGTTATCTGAGTTAAGTTTGGAATTGGTTGTGTAATTGAAAGAGCGGGGAGAGCTAAGCACCTGAAAGTTTTGAAGACAAGGTGATGGGATAAGCCAAGGATTTGTTTTATACATAAGAAAAGCAGACAAATCACAATGACAGTAAGTTTCTTCAGAGATCCCACACTGATCAGGAAACTTCATTTAGGACTTGGCATTCTGTTTGGAGGAGGCATCCCTTTCTCTAGAGGAAGGAAGTTATACTCTTAATCAACAGCTTGAGCTGCTGTGTTTTGAATTGATTTTTTGAATTTGCTAGGTCTCTGGGTGCTACATAGATATAAGCTACAATGTAAAATGTATGCACTATAGCTTACGAAAATCTATGATTTGAAGTGCTGTCATTTACATTAACTAAATTTAAAATTATGGGCTTAAATACATGTGGGAGATAGTCAAATTCTTACTCTTGAAATTGCTGATGTATACGATTGCTTCTAGGCTATGTTCTGCAATTATGTTTTGTTCTGCCATTGTGATGGTGTTAGCATCGTTCTTGAAATGTACTTTGCAGGCTCTGTACTCCCTTTACAGCCACATGTACTTAGCTGTTACTCACTCTTCCTTTTTTTGACATTACCTTTTATGTAAATACAAATGTTCCAGTGTGACCAGTACAGCCCTACAGTAAAGCGAGTGTTTTAGTGTGCTGGCATATGCACACTAAATATGTCTGTTTTCACAAAATCAAGATTTTTTTTTTTTTTTTTTTTAACCTTTCAGCCTTTGATTTCCTGTCCTAAGATGGTGAAAATCTTAATTTTCCCCTGTTTAAGAAGTTTCTTTGCTCACAGGTGCCAAGTTCTACTAGTAGCCATGTTCAGTGCTGCTTTTAGGTTTTGAGTCACCTCTCTTGAATGTCACTCTCAAGTGTTCAAATGTGCTTATGTCTCTGATTTGTACAATGGCACCATTTCTAGTGTAACTATGTAGGTTACCTTTTGTTTTAAAGCTGCTTTGAATGTAGTAGTTCATAAACATTGGCTAGTGGAAAATCCATGTTGCAGAATTTCACTGGATAACAAATGAAGGAATAGCTCACTGCAGTAATAACTGTTTAGATTTTTGTGGCATTTGCTCAGTCTCAGAAAACCAGATAGCAGTAGCTCTGTATGTCTCATCAATATATAAACTAGCAGAATAGAGGAAAAAAGATTTCTTTCAATGTGATTCTGGCTTACTGTAATGCTTATTCTTGTTTTGCTTCTAATTTTTAACCTTGATATAACAAAATTTATGCCCTCCTAGCTTTATTTTGATGCTTCTGTTGGTGGTATTACACAGTAAAGTATGCAGTGTGAATTTATCATTGGACTTAAATGTCTATATTTACTTTGTAATTAAAATATGTATCAATATATTGTAGCTCTAGGTTGCAAATATGAGCATCTGCTTGGATTCCATCCTGAACAAGTGACTTGCAAAAGGTTGTTGTTCTGGGTCATAGTGGTTGACAAATATTTACTGTATGAGAAAATTACTGAGTTATCATTTCACATTAGCAGGTACTCATTGATAACCCCTAATGTAAACCTGTAAATTTCCTTCTTTATGTTTTTTAACCAGATTGCATTTTGTTTTGCAGCTGCTGCAGAGGGCAAAGGGAAAAGTGGGGAAGACTTTTTTCAGAAGGTAAGAAAGATATTTAATTCTATAACATCAGTTGACTAGAAAAGGAGTTTGCACCCATTGCTCATTCATCAGCAACTTAATGTGTGATTTCCACTGTACGGATCAAATTCCAAAAATGTTTTTGTCATTTAATATGTCTACTAACCATCAACTGTGCACGGAATGGGATGAGAAATGTTCTCTGGTGTATGCTAATGTCATATATGCACAATAACTTAATTCTTCTTTAACTGAAATGTCAAAATGTGTCTTATGAAAGCTTATTTTTCTTAATACCGGGGGTTCATCCAAAAGAGGAGATGGTCTTGAGGTTTTTATGATATGCATAAACACTACATCCTGTTACTGAAAAACTGGCATGAAACTTATTGTGATAATGTTGAAAGCACAAATATTTGATTGAGAAATGCAGAGGTCTTTCAAGAGAGAAATGCACAATCCACAGAGTGATTCAATAAAGTCTGTGGTTAGAAAAAGGCATGAAAGGACTGGAAAAAATAGTCCTGCAGCAGCTAAGCTACAAAGAGAAGCATGGTCAAGAGTAATGACTTTGAAATTACTTTTACAAAGCAGCATGGGTTGTTCTTTTCTGGGGTATTTTTTTCTCTTTTCCAAGGATAGTGTGTAGAATGTTATTCACAAGTTATATTAAGATGTGCATACAGTATGCTAATAAAAATTATGAGCTGCTTTGTCTGTCTTGCCTGTAGAGAAGTCATTATAAATGTTTGTACTGTATACAAAATGCCTTGAAACTCCTTTTTGATTGGTTGAGTGTTAACTAAATTTTGCTATATTTTCCATGTTTTCTTCCTATTTGTAAGTGGTACTTCAAGAAAAATCTATCTCTAGAATGTGAAAGAATGCTTTGTCCTGCACATGAATATCGGTTGCTTTGATGAAGGTTGGTGGGGAGGAGTACATAGTTTGCTGAAATGTTTGTTTTTTTTAATTTATTTTATATATATTTATTTACTTATATTTATTATGTGTATTTGTAATGTATAATGTGAAAGTCTTCAGATGATGTTGCTCTTGACTGACATCTGTTTTTCTGAACATGGTGCTTGTGTTTCACTAATGTTAGTGTGCACAGAGAAGGACGTGTTAATTCTTTCTTAGGATTTTATAAAAATGCATTGAGTTTTTTTACTTGCTAAAGCAATGCTAAGCCATAGTAGTGTGTACTTCATTCTACACATCATTTATTTTAAAGCAGTGTTTTCTCACACTTGTATAAATTTGCTTATGATTCTTGAAGCTGTGGATAAAATGTTTTCTCTGTGTGAGACTGAGTGACTTAAATACTTGTGTATTTGAATACTTGATTATTTACTGTAGATATGCTGTACCTGACAACTGTTTACTTACTAGTGTAATAACAAAAGATCTTGATTTTAAAGGGAAAGCAAAATGTGCTAAACTTCAAGTACATGAATAAGAGTATACTATTTATCCACATAGGTAATAGAGGTAGTGGCTATTTTAGCATGAATATATTGTTATGCATGTGCATAATTAGTATAGGGGCACACAGGGTGGATGCTGTGATAGGTTAGAGCTGATTAATTTTTACTTTCTGTGTACAGTCTCATCAGCTCAATAGTTTAGAATGCGAAAGTTTGAGTACATATGCACAATGCTGCAGCTAATAAAAACAGATGGAAACTATCTTCTTTGAGAGTTTTCTTGTTCAAAAAAAATCTTTGGGCAGTTGCTCATAGCTTAGTCACCATCTCTCTCTGTGCAATTTCCTTTAATCAGAGTTAAGCTTTTTCCTTTCTCATGTGAAATGAGTAAGGCAGAATTTCTGGAGGTAGAATGAACACCATTTTCATGTGTTCCAGGTTGTCTAGTAAGGAAAAAAGTGATTTGTAGCATTAGAAACACATTGCAAACTGAGGCAGCAAGATACTTTCAGAAACTTAATATGAATTTGAAGCTATAGTAAATGCATTTTTAAAATAGTTTTGAAAATGAGACTTCAGGGTATTATTTGCAGTCTTTTGAGTGGAATGTGGAGGGGAAGTATGTCATTTCAGAAGCACATCAAGGACTGAGAGTGTAATTTGTGTAAATAATGCCATGTTTAGTATTTTTTGCCAAGGTTTACTCTCAATGTGTTAAAGGTACTGTGTGAAAAGGGGTGTGTGAGTTGAAAGAAGTCGAATGCTTGAAATGGCAGAAGTACCAAGTCAAAGATTCAGCAAGGTGATTCCATATATCAAAACATGCAGACCAAGAGGGAGGAGAGAGGAAGCTGGTAGTGGAGGGAGTGAGACAATGCTGACTTCTTGCAAATTGGCTGTTATGTGACTTCTGGGTCTTACTTTGTGGCTGGTCAGTGGGGAACGGTTCTCAGCTTTGTATTAGCTTGCCCTCAGGAGGAAGAAAAATTGCTCATATGTTCTCTGATTTGGGCTCAGAATCAGGAACTCAGCCTAGATTAAGTTACATACAGTAAGCTTGAATGAATCTGTCATGCTTTTGAAGAAGGCAAAGTTAATAACAGCCCAGGCAAACAAAACCAAATAAAACCTAAAGACTTTCTTCTATATTTCTAACTTTTACTACAGCTTCAAAGAGAGGAAAACCTAACACAGTCTAATGTGGATTTTTCAAGTCACCTGGGGGCTGCTAATTATTTAGCAAGAAATAAGGAAATAATGTGATAGTTTTCTGTCTAGAGCTCTCCAGACTGTAGCTCAGTGACAGGTAATCCTTAAATAAACATGGATTGGTTTGCTTATGTGTTATATGGTCTTTATGTAAAAGATCTTTGTTAACCTTTCTTTATATATTATTGTGTTAATTCATTCCATGAGAGTAATACATAATGTGAAGCTATTACTAGTTCTTGAGCCAACATCCATTTCCAGTTGACGGTGGAATTTTTCCATTGAGTTCCATAACATCTTGTTCTAGCCTCATAGGTAAGAAAGGCCCTTTCCAGACAAAGCCAAAACATTGTTCCAAGGAACATATAATTTACGTAGCCCTATAGATACGCATGGCACTCCTACATAAGATGTAAGAAGGTGGTGAGTTTCTGCCCTGGCGAGTTCATAATCCTAAACAGATGAGTGTTGGCTGTACAGACAGGGGAATTTAATGCACCATTTTTGTTTGCTATTAGTTCTTGCGTTATGAAGGCTTTAACTTTTGAACACTTGAAAGTCTTAGGCTGGTAACCTTTCATTCTGAAATTTTTCAGGGCAAGCATCTAGCCCTATCATGGGACTGCCAGCATTATAGTGGGTGCTAGTTGAAGGTTTGGGATTAGAAGAAGCTGGGGGTAGTTCTTACACTAATGTAGTACTGCATGGGCAGGGAGTAGTGATTGGAAGCGGTGCACATGTGGTGTTCTGCCCAAGTCCTTGACTCTAGGTCAGATGTAAACTCACTTCAGCATAATCCAGTGTGTGTGTTAGCCATGGGTGTTTTGAGTATTTCTGAAAGGGCACATTGGCTGCTCTTTCCTGGCTTTCAAGAGTACACTTTCAAAATTTGATTGAGAAGCACAATATACTACCAGCCAGCTGTAACCTGTGGGGTTTATTGTTTCTGAATGTTTGAAATTTAGGTTTGTGGGGGTTTTGTATGTTTTGTGGTGGTGTGGTTGTTGTTCGTTTGCTTGTTTGGGTTTTTTTTTTTGTTGTTTTTTCTTATTATGTTTTTTATTACTTAAAGGGAAATGGTGTTTGTAGGAATATATCCATTTGCATAGTTGCAGATACCTAAGGTTTTCTAAGGTATCACTGGATTTACTCAAAATGTATGTTTAAATGCCCATGCTTCTCTTGACTGCAAACTTTGTTACTCCCTGAAGGGGATGTAATCATGCTTGGAAGTATGAAGATGCAAATGGGCAAATGTTGCATATGTGTACCAAAATCTCTTCTGTTAAATATTAGGAGCTTAGAAATGTAAAAAAAAAAACCCTAAGGTTTTCTTAATTTCTTCCTGTTTTTGCATATAACATGCTTCATCTGTAGCTTTGTGTTTTACTAAATGAATAGTATCTTAAAAGATAGTGAGGTATCTTCCGTTTTGGAAGCAATATTTGATGGAACAGTCCTTTAAAATGTATTGTGTTTCCAGTATATATATTGGGAGCATTAGTAGTAAGAGCATTAAAAATAAACAAAAATCCTGAAACAAGACAAAAATGCAGTTCTTTGCAGGAAAAAAAGAAAAAAGCTATGTCTAATTGCATCTTTAATCAATTTGCTGTTAAATTGCTCCTCTGTATGCAGTAATTATAAATGGATGTGTATTATTGTTGTCTAGGAGGCTCAGTCATGAAAGGCAACAGGGAAGCTTCCTCAAGCCCTGTTTGCTTACCTAAGACAGTGAAAGAGCTTGTTTTGCAACATCCTGTTTCCACTTGTATATTTCAAAAAGGTTTAAGTTGCTCTACAAAAAACCTTGTAACTTTTGCAAAATCCTGTATGTAAATATATTGATAGTGTTTATGTACAGGTGACTGGTTTTGTACATGTAGGTCATACATACTGATACAAATAAATGTAACAAACTATATTTGTCTTCAGTAGGTCAAGCTGAAAATTGGTCTTCCTTTTTAATCTCTGAACATGAAATGTAGCTAGATCTTCAACTGTGAATGGCTTAGGGCATTTTCAAGTGTAAAATATATTAATCATTGACTGGGGACTAAGATGTCTCAGGCTAATTATTATCCATGTTCAGCAGTAACTTCTAAAGTGCTTTCCATGCGTCTTCATCCATGACTTCTCTCCAACTGCCTATTTACAATTATAGTTTCCCTAAGGCTGTATTCCCATTTCTGATGGCAGTTGCTCAACTATCAGTTTCTTCCACTGCTATTTATCTTGCTAGTGGTTCATAGGGAGTTCATGGTTATATGTTATCGAGGGTTTTGTCTCTTATTTCAATCACAGGAGCAGTTTTGAACTGCAGAAATTGGTTCCACACCTTCTACTTTTCCAGGTAGAAATCGATATCTACATTAACATTACAATAACCTCTTGATGGTAGAGTTTGGCTCATAGTGTATGACAAGGATATACACAAAGGCCATACATTTCCTGAATTTCTTTGAAATGCGTGGCTGTGCTAGGCTGTAATGGGAGTATTGGTGTGCACTTCTAATTTAAATTTAGCTTCCTCTCATCTAGCTTTCTGGGAAGAAGAAGCTACTGCTCAGAGAAGATGCTATGGTTTAGGGAGTTGAAAGAATGTTGGTGGCACTCAACATTTGCAGGAAATCTTAGACTGGGAGGTTTGTCTCACTTTTGGCAAAACCACACCCAGTGGAAGGAAAGAGACTGTTTAGATTGGATTGATTTCTCTAAAAAGGTAAATTAAGAATGCTTACTTAACTTTTTGCTTAGTTCAGGCAGAGCTAAGTGGTGGGAAGGCTTCATTCTTGTAGAAAACTGCATTTGTCACTCCTTGTATAAGAATCATTCTGTTAAGGGAATGGAGTAATTACAAGGCTGTTTTGTTTTCTCTTTTTATTTCATCTTTATTTTTTTCTCTATTGTTATATATATATAATTGGGGCAATCTTGAGAGTTTGTTATATCTGTAACATGAAAATGTTCTCTAATTGGCCTATTTCTTGTACCTTCTTCTCTTTTCTTCACACTGAAGGTAGGTTAAAATGGCATCTGTCTTTTGCTTACGAATAATTTGCTTGGCCAGAAACAGTGGGAATTTTGATCTGTATTATTATTTTGAGTTGACTGCATTACTGCTTAGAGGTTGGTCCAAGTTACAAATGAATCGGAGTTTTAGGTGGTGAAGTTCCGTTTTATGCCACCTTCTTGTTTTCCTTCACATTTTGTGCAAGATTTCTTCCATTGTAGAGCAATGGTGAAGGAGCAATTTGTCACCATGGTGTCTATTGAGATGCTTAAACGTTTCACTCTGGAAATTGAATCTTCTCAAAATAGCAGAGTGGTTGTGGGGTTTGGTTTTGTTTTGTTTTTTATACTTAGAAATGCTTGTACTCTTTATCTGTGGAGCGAAAAAAAATTGAGGAAGTGGAGCTAAGTAAGAGAAGAGTACAAAATTAACAATACACTGGGTTCCTGATTTGTAGTGAGGAGACTTCTCTCTAGTTTAGAGAGAGGTTTTCTGCATACTGGTGGTTCTAATGATATGCAGTGGGGGCCTCATTGTTAAGTAATTTTTTTTCTTTAAGTTCCTCGTGTGTAGAATTAATTAATTCTGCATACACAGATTTATAGCTTGTTTTCTTGCATGCTTAGATAATATCTTCACACCTTCCAGTATCCTTTGAGTATTACCTGTGATCTTCAATTAGTATTTCCATTGAGAGTGAAGGAAACATTCAAGTCAAGTAAAAGGAGGACTTCAATATTTCTCCATAGGTAAAGGCATTTGATAGTTCTCATTTAACTGTATTTGCTGTATATATAAATACAGTTATATAAATGCTATTTTTCACTTAGTGCAGTTTTTGGACACAGCAACAATACTACAATCCTTGCTTGCTTAAGACCCTTGTTTTAAAATTATTTTGTCTAGGTCATTTCAGGTAAAGTGAAGATTGAGAAGAGATGCAGTATGTGTGCATGCGTGCATATGTTCTTCTCCCTTCTGAGCTTACAAGCTTATTAAACGGTTCTCTGCCTCATAGTTCTCTCTGTGCCACCACGCTGCACAGGAGATGGATTTTCTGCCACTCAGGGTGCACAAACTACAAACTCTAAATGGTGCTTTAGTCTGGAATGTGTGGGTGCCTCAGGGCCATTTGCTGTTGCTGCTTCTGCTCATAAATAGCACCTTGCCATTACCTGCAGAAAGGCTGCATTAATACTGTGGAGTCACACACTGGTACTGTCTTCCAAGAGTACTGGTTGTATTATAAATAGTAAATTCTAGCTCTGGATTACATATGTAGACCACCTGAGGGGGGAGGAGACCTGAGAGGCGAGAAAACACAACAGGACTTGGGAAAGGAATACATTGGTATACCCAAAATGTAAGCCAGGCTTATGAAAGAGCTACATATTTGCTCTGAGCTTGCTTTGGGCTACATTTTGTCATTTCCTTTCTTTTAACTTCTTATATGCCCTGCATTTTCACATCACACCCAGTAGTCCTTGACACTGTATCGTTGATATGTTTGGCTTTAGCATGTGAAGTGCTTGCTGTGTGGTCCTGCAAGTTCTGGAGGCTGAATTCATGCTGTCAGTTCCTGGGTAACTTTACACAATTCCTTCTTGTGTCTTCATCTTCCTTTCCATCTTTCTTCTTCTGCTTTCTCTTCTTCCTCAACCCCCCAAAAAGAACAAACCATTAAATATAAGACTTACTCTGGTTCTAGCTACGCCCATTGCTCTATTCTTGCTGCCAAAACTTATGTTTGGGGATTAGTCATCCTCTCAGGTACTGCTTCTTCACCACTTCTGCATTAGGAGAAGCAATAAGTATTAGCCCATGTATAATTTTGTCTACTGTGACTTTCCAGCTCAGGTCTTCTGCTTACATATAATTTTGTTGTTGTTGTTGTTTTGGGGTTTATACATACTGAGGGAGTTGCTGTACTCTAATCAATCTCTCTGAATGCAGAAGATGCAAGATGAGCACTTTGTGAAACGAAATATTCAGAGAATGGCAGAATATTCAGAAACTGGTTTTGTTTTGGTTTTACAGGGCATTCTGAGCTCTGGTTTTAAGCTTGTCACATGTCCCCATTTGGTTAATACTGAATTAGGTTGTACATGTAATGGCTTCATTTTCCAAACTATTTGGAAGTTAAGATTAAGCTCATTTGGATGTTAAGATTTTATAGTGAGTGAAATCTGCAGTACTGAATTTTGACTCTCTTTGTGAGAATTAGTTAATTGGATAATATCCTTCAGCCCTGGTACTCTTGCCTTGTTAGTTACAAGCAGATTTTGCATGAAAACTGTGACTGTCTTTATGTTGAGATTTTTGTGTGACTCTTTTTTTCTTAGAAAAATGTTTGTATTGTCAAATTTAGAATAAAATTTATGTTCAACTGGCACTCCAGACTTCCAAATATTTTATGCACAGCTCCAGTTTTCATTATGGTTTTTAAAGCTGTGTTCAGAATACAAGTTTGTGCTTTTCATATTAAGTTTGATTTAGAAATACTAGTTCAGTTGCCTTTTCACTTCTTGTGGCTACTTTGAGTTAAAGCAGTTGTAGCAGTTGATTATGAAAAGCAGACATTTAGCAGAAAGTGTTATGAAATGCAGCTTCTGTGTATTTGTAAATGATGGTGGGTGAGGATCTGTATCTGTCTTAAAATGAGGATTTGTCTACCAACATGCCATTTTACAGATTAAGATAATATTACATGTCAGTTTAATATTAAACAACTTTACTATTTATTTAAGATGGTCCTAGGTGTTAAGGGAAACAGAAGATGAGAATGATGGTGATCTTATAGTAAAATAAATGTGATCAGCTAATTTGTGTATTTCTAATTGAAATTGCAATTACTGACTGAATTTTGTATTCTGGAGAATGATTTTGGTAATACTTGGAAAAACAAATGCTTAAAAATCTGTAGCAGATGATGGATGACATAATGTAAAGTTCTGCATGGTTTTGTCTCCTTTCTGTGAGAAAACTGCCTTTGGAGTGGTTTTGATGCTTTAAAAAAAACCCAAAACCTGATGTTTTACAGCCTTTGTTTTTTGAGCTCAGTTTGTTATTCAAAATCATACGTAAAAGCTCTTGTGATTATGTCATCTTGAGGTTATTCAAACAGCATTGTGACTTAACCCTACTGCTTAAGTATTTTCTATTTTATCTTCTGAACAGTGTACTCCTGTGAATAATTAAGCAATTAAAATGTGCCTGTAGGAAGCAGAAAGATATGTGGTTGTTCAGGAATTATTTGTGTGGGAGAAATCAGGGTGAGTGATGGTAGGAATCTTTCTGCTTGCAGAATGTAGTAGGATATTGACTTAATACTTGGCTTTCTCTCTGCTCCCACAACAGTAAATGCTTCTGTACTGTTTTGGACCTGCAAAAGGGTGTTAGTTTTTAAGATAGTGAGACTATCTTCCCATTAATATTCCATGTTTATGGAAAAATGTATTAGTCACATTTTGAAAAGCCATTTACTGTTGATATTCTCATGTTCCATTTTCTCTGCTGTTTTGATCATCTTTCATTTGTGTCATCTGTAAAACTGATGGAACAAATTTTCTTGAGGTGTTTGGAAAGAAAATCGTCCCATTGAAAATGGGGATGGGTACAGTGATACAACAAAATCAGTCAGTCACCTTCCCTTCAGCAGCAGTAATTTGAGGTGTTTCTTGGGGATGAGTCACATAAACATATAGCAAGCTATGGTGATTAATAAAGAATTGCTGGGTTTTCTTTAATCTGGTGTAGATTCAACCTCAAAACAAGATTTATAAACATCTATTTGTAGAATTTCTATTATCATGACCTTTATATCAATAATGCTTTCACTAATCCTTTCTCTCCTTCCGTGTCCTTATCCTATATGGAAATTTCTCCTCTGCAGCATTTTTTTAACTGTATGCAGTTACAGTGGGAAACAGTTGTTTCTTAGTAATACATGTTGGGAGTTGCTTCTGACTCCAGACCCTTTATAGTCCTCTTGTCAGTGAAGAAAGGGATATTCACTGATGCTGTGTTAAAATGGAGATTAGGAGCCATTTGGAACATGCAGATGCGATTGCTTTGGAAGTTCCAGGTGGTCATATTGTCAAAACTAGTTCTCTAGATGTGCCCTAATACTGACTGCTCCAAGGTATGTGTACAAAATATAAATGAACATCGTCTATCCTGCATTTCCAGTCCCTCCCCAGTATCTGCTAGATGGGGAGCTTCATCCTTGCATCTGTTTTCTAGGGGGATGGAGAGCTACAGATATAACTCAACAATCTATGTTTTGTCTCTTGCTTCAGTGTGGTATTTGTTAGTCTCATTCACAGTACTTTTCCCTCTTTCCCCATTTGCTTTTTCCCTTGGCTTGTTACATTTGCATTGCATTAACCTTTTTTTAAATTTTGAACTTGATTCTGCTTGGAAAAACTTCATCTTATTTGGTTATACCTCTTTGTCTTGCTGGAAGGTTGTTCTAAGAAAATAATCTGAGATGTGTAAACATAGGGTTGAAAAAAAAAACCCAAAACCCCACATATGGAAGGATATAGTGATTTTTTTCCTCATAGTGTCCTCTTTAGCTTTTAGCTTCACCACTTAATCTCCTTAACTGCCCCCAGTATCTCAGGGCAAACTGGATCACTTTTAGACTATTAAGTTAGAAGAAGCACTGCTTGGTTGCCTCCCCTGCTTCTCATCCATCTCTTTTATGCTGTCTTAGAGACAGTAGTGATTTTTATTTTCATACATATGATCACCTGTAATTATTTCACCTTAATTTTTATGTGTATAATTTACCTAGCTGATCTGCTAAAATATTTCATGAACGATGTTAATTTTTCAGTGTTTGTCACTAGGGTCATGGACAGGAATTACAGTTTTAATCCAAGAAATGGAGCATAGTCTCTAAAATATTCCAGAGTTGGCAAAGAAGTTAGGTGTTTTCTGAGGGTTTACGTTGTTTGATAGCTGAAAATAAGGTACCATTGCAGTATTGCAGATGTTTAAGTGTCTAGTCCCATTGTTGATGTTGATCTAAGGCTAGGTGTTTCTATTTGGTTATTTTTTTTTTAACCTGCACTGATGAAAGCCTAAGAAGTCTCTTTGAAGACAAAACCTCAGCTGTTCAAAACAGGATGTGGACAGAAAAATAAAAACCACCAGTGCACATACAATTTCATTACTTTCTAGAGTTTTTAGTAGCATGAAAAATTCAGGGTACTTATAGTACCTTACTATTGTGTAATCTTAAAAAAAATAAAAAATCTTACCTAAAGATTAAAATATCTAAAAATATCATTTAAATGTGTTAACAATTTTTTTTTAAATATCTATACTTATTGTTACTCTGCATATTGAAGTGGTATATGTGTGCTCTGTTTTGGTAAGGTTAAACTGAGGAAGCTAATTCTCCACACTGGAAGAAAGGGGGTTTCCACTGATCAAATAAAACAAATGGCTTTTTCTGATAGTTTTATTATTCCATTGGAGTGAGCTTCTTGTTGAGCTGAAGTTGTGAAAATTAATTCTAGAAACATACTGGTAGATGCAGGTTCTTCTCCTATTATTCTTTTCACTCTGAATAAGAACTGAGGCAGAAATGGCCAAGGTGCATGAATCCTAGAGGTGGAGAGATCCAGGAACAGGTAATACTAACTATAAGTAATACTACTTTAAAGTGCTTGTTTTAAATAGGGAAAGGTCTGTTTGGTATGTTGCTCTTTTTTTACCTACTGTGTGTAAAATACTTCCTTTGAATTCTGAAATGCTCATGGGCTTTTGGGGAGTTTTTGTTGGTGGTTTTTTTTTTTTTTGCATTCAAGGTATTTCAATTTCCATCCAAAATCATCTAAACAAAAATTACAATGTATGTAAAAATAATACCTTACTGTCTTAATAGAAAAATTCCTCAAAGTTCTTGAACTGTAATTTATTTTCAAGCTGGAATACAAGTAAGCCAAAAGTTTTTCTTCCAGCTGCTAGCTGTTTTTTGTTTGTTTTCTTCTTGAAGGCCCAGTGATTTGCAACTTGAGCCAGTTTTTTTGGGGTCAGGGCACAGTCTTGCTTGTTTTGTTGGCATCTTCCAGTATCTTGTGTCACCTTCTCTGTGTTCTCCACTGAGAATAGCTTACATATTTTGGCTGCATGAACGCTACAGTTTCTCTTGGGGAAAGAGAAAGGAGGGAGATGTAAATAGCTCATTTCTTAGGGTTTCCCTCATTTTGAGAAGAAGCATGAGAGGGATTAAGTCTTGCTGCCAAATATGCATGCTACTTTTGGTCAGTTGATCCCTCAAGGCGAGTACTGATTAGTATAAACCTCATCGTTCTATATAAAAAGAAGGGAAGCCTAAGCAGAGATGCTTGTACAGAGATCATGAACTCTGATTCAGTCATGAATTTACTCAAAATGTTTTATAACTGAAGTATTAATGCAATTAAATATGTATTAGATCTGTATTACTTATAAAGTGAGTTCTGTTTTCCATTTTGTTCATCTGAGAGCAGCACTTCTGTTTTCAGGGTATGTGGCATAACACTAAGTTTTCACTAATGAAATTGTTATATTGTAACATGCAGTTGATGTTTTTATGGAATGATTCCAAATCTGGTTTGGGGGAAAAAAAAACCAAACCAATCCTGGCACTTAAAGCTGCCTGGGTTAGAACAGTAAAACAGAACTAGGCGTTGATGAAGCAGTGATCTACTCTAGGCAGAGTTTGTTGTGCAGTTTTCAACATAACCTTTTCCTTGGAGTTTAACAGCTACAGTAAAAAATTCTTGTTTTCTAGATCTTTGTGACACTCCTGCTGTTACAATAAATACATAAATAAATAGCTTAAAAAAACCAACAACATAACTGAAACTCTACTTAAAGGTTCCTATGAAAACCCTGATTTCTCAAAAATAAAACCGGAATTTACTTCCCCTTAAAGCCTTTTTGGGCCATTAAAATTCTCAAATTGTTTCACAGGCAAGATAAATTATTTTCATTGGTGGAGAAAAAATGCTGTAGCAAAAAATTGTTATTTTCCTATACAATATGTGGTTTTCAAAATTGTGGAAAAGATGGTTATTGCAGTCAGCTTGGAATTTATCCTAAAGTTTACTGCCTGGAGTTCACAGAATCATGGAATTGTTAGGGTTGGGACTTCTGGAGATCATCTAGTCCAACCCCCAACACATACTGTTAGCAATTTTTGTGTTTCAATAAATGCACTTCATGTAAATGCATCCAGACTTTTTTTTTCTTCCTAACTGTCTAAGGCAGGAGATAAACCTATCTTGGTAGTGCCAAAACTGAGTTGTTTTTTTTTTTCTCTAAATGTGTCTCTCAAAAGAGCTAAGGATATTAGGTGACCAAATTTCAGTGGCAGTTTAGTCTACTTTTCCTTTGAAGGTCCTCATATGTATTTTTATAATATGTCCCCAGAATGTGTGAATCTCTCCAGTTGGGTTTGGTTTAGCATGAGAAATATGGAGGGCTTAATGTCTTTAAGACAGAAGTCTCCAATATTGAGAAGTAAAAGACTGATGGGATGTAATACTTGTCTTGAATGGCATTTGTTCACTCCTCTTTTGTCTCTTGTCTTGTTTCCTTTCAGACTGGATCTTAATCTCCGTCCTGCACCTTTCTTTGTTTTATCACTTCTCTTCTTTTAGCCAATGCCTTCCTATTTTTTGTGTATTTTGTTACCTGTTGCGCAACTAATCTCGGCCCAAAGACCTCTATCAGACACAAGTGAGTTCTTTTAAACAGATTTTTTTTTTTTTCACATCTGGATTGGAAAATTGTGAAAGTATGTATATGTTGCTGATAGAATTTCACCGTTCTGGAAACGTCTTATTTCAGCTGTAACTTATTATCCAATAGTTGCTGAAACCAGAAATATAGCATCATGAAGCCTGGCTGGCACTTTAAGTTTTTCCACGTGGTGTACTAATCTGGCAGGTGTTCTGATGTCCTAGGGATTTGGCTACAGAAGATGAGAATTAAGAAGCATTAGAAAAGTCTTCCTTAGATCTGAATTATACTATTATGGGAAACTTACTGGCACTGTAACTATTACAACTGTTTTCTTAATGCATTCATTTTCTTCCTGGAAGTGGCTTTACTAATTAAGATATTTTTTGTTTGTTATTGCTTATGTTTGTTGCAGATGATTAAGGGTATTAAAATGTACTGCTTTGCTTAACCCCCTCCCCAGTTCTGTTGAGGTGACCCTTTTGGGTAATGTCTGAGGTTTTGTATAGTAATTCTCACTTGTATCAGCAGTCAAAAGAACACAATTTTTATGTTGTTTAGTCCTGAGGAAATTGAAGAAATAGTCCTTTACAGGAGGAACCATACCTTGAGAGTTGCCATCTCTCTTCTTCTTTTCCTACTTTTTTCCTCCTTACAGCAGACAAATATTCTTTCAGTTTGTCTGATTTAAGGGTGGGTTATTTGGGGTTTTTTTGGGGTTTTTCTGTTAAGTTTTGTTGTTGTTTTGTTTTGTGATTTGTGGGGTTTTTTTTCCCTCCTAGCTTAAAGGCTAAGTTTACAGTTACCACCTATTTGTTTTGTTTTATGTATTAAATAATCTCCTTAGTGGTTAGTACTTGCCTATGTATTTTTATGTAGATTTGCTATATAAAATAGTATGACACAGCAGATCAAGGGACATGGCTGCTTCTGTCTGCTTTCTTATTGTGAGGCTGCATATCGAGTGCTTTTGTCCAGTTGTGTCCCACTCAGCCCAGGAAAGATCCTGACAAGTGAGAGTGACTCTGGTGGATGATCACCAGGTTGATCAAGGGCCTGAAGTAATTGATGTACAAGAAGAAGCTGAGTGCAGGGCCTTTTCAGCATGGAGAGGTTGAGGTAAAAGTCATCCAATAACAGTCTTCAGCCACCCTACAGGTGGTTTGAAGATAGGCTGAGCCAGGCTCCCCCTAAAAATGTACAGGTAACAGGCAAAGGTTGAGCAAAGGAAAACTCGAGATACGAGAAAATAATTTCTCAGTGAAAGTAACCACACACTGGAATAAGTGTGCAGTGGTGCTGTGGAATTTCCTTCCTTAGAGGTAATGAAAGCTCAGTGGGTAAAGCCCAGGGCAACCTGACCTAACTTTGCACTTGGTCCCCTGTGAGCATGAGGTTGGACTTGAATGACTTCCTTAAGTCCTTTTCTTCTAAACTTGTTCCGTGATTCTAGGACATTTTCTAGTTGAGATAGTCAAACTGATCACTCTTAATCTCATTTATAGTGAGCTACTGAAATTTTCAAAGGAGTGAGGACCCTTTTACTCTGCTGTACAAAATCTTGTTTATGTATGAACAGGACCGGACAATTTGTACCACGTGAAAATAAATCAGTGCCCTCTAGAATTAATATTTCTATCAAGAAATTTCAGATTCATTAATTTTTTCCCTGTTAGGTTGCACACTGTGTTATAATAAATGCTGTCAAATCTTTACTCTAAACTGCTTAATCAGTCTGGATTTGCTCTGCAATGAAAAGTTGCTTTCGGGTAAAGGTGAGGCAAAAAAAAAACCCTCACCCATGAAGGCAAACCTGTGTATCTTGGCTTATGGAGACTTAAAAGGGCT
>JAOEHX010028988.1:28981-49764 GCA_025448015.1 Bolborhynchus lineola | reverse complement strand
CTTTAGACTAATTTTGTTAAGACCCGTATCAGTTAAACTAATGCACA
The DNA here is from genome assembly GCA_025448015.1 of Bolborhynchus lineola. NCBI lineage: Eukaryota > Metazoa > Chordata > Aves > Psittaciformes > Psittacidae > Bolborhynchus > Bolborhynchus lineola. Next base: position 49,717 of record JAOEHX010028988.1, on the reverse strand, counting down.
TAAGTAGATCCAATGTCTAGAACTTTGTCTCCTGCTTACCCATATTCCATTTTAAAGGATGCTATCCATTAATGTATTAAATTTACCAAATGGTAAATAATTAAAGAAGCTATAGTATTTCAACGTATCATTAAAAACATCTCTGTGCTAAATAGTTTATTTGCTGTATTTTATGGAACTTGCATGTTTATAAAAACATCTTAGTTTCATGGTTGATTTCTAGTTAAAACTAGATTAACAAAAGCCCAACAAGTGAAAAAAATACATAAAGTGCAATGCAGAGCCAATTAAAGTACAGTAATTTTACACTGAGTGAAAGAGAGATGCTCTGGTTCCAAAAATAATAATTCACAAAAAATATTTTTTTAAAAAAAACCTTAAATTTACTTTATATTCTCCAAAACCATTTTTGATAGGAAACAAAGGAAGAACAATGCATGTGGGCAGTTATTTCCCTTTTGTGACTGAAGTGAGATGGAGGGTGCACAGCTCTAAGTACTGCAGTCTCAGTCTGTAGTGCTTAGTCTTGCACTTTGCAAGCAGGGTGTATCAGAAATCCCATATTCATAAAAACTGGGTAACTGGGCTTTTGTTTTCCTGCAGGTGTTTAACTGGTGCTAAATTCACCCCCCTCTGTGATGGAAATACTTTTCTTATATGAAATAGTATGACTAGCAGAGAAGAAGACATAATTATTTTCTTCACAGAGTTTAACGAACATAGTGGAACTGATGCTGGCAGTTACCTTCCTTCAGTTAACTGATGAGCCTTTTACCCTTTCCCAGCAGTCCCATCACCATTACACTGATCCTATAATAAAGAGAGGCTGTAAAACTGCACTAGCAAAGCAGCTGAGGATCTTTCCTACTTGCCATCATGTCTGGGTAAGAAGTACACCCTGGTTTTCTGTGGCACAGAGATCTTGCACAGTGATCACATCCCCCAGTAAACTTTGCATGGCCTGAGATTACCCTGAATACCATCAGGTTGGTTCCAGGACACCCCTGGACTAGGGAGGAACATGGCTCAGGAAGGTTGCTTTTCATGTTCCTTAGCTCTTCTGGTATCTGCTTAGCAAAACCATGGCAGAGTTAATGGTCTTAAGACTCATTGCACGTGGGATTATTGATCTAACTCTTCCACCCCCCCAACTCCATACCAAAATCAATGCTGTTTTTATGGTATTCTATTAGTGCTAAGCAACCATGTGTTAGTGGAGCTCTCCTGAGCTAGCTACTGGAGGAGTATGTGCAAGTCCAGGCCCTTAATGAGTCTCCAGCCAAGACAGAGTGGGATAAAGGCAGTATTATCATGCCTGCTACATAAACAGCAGAGGTACCAACCCAGCAAGCCATACCCTGATGTAGCCTTTAGGCATTTTATACAGACCTACACTTTAAGGAGTGCTTCAAGCTAGCATATCCCAGGATATTTCTTCTAGAAATGTCTCTGCCAGGGGTAGAACAGCTCTTTCAACAGTAGCACAAGCTTATGCCAACTTAATCTGCTGTGGAACTACAGTGTTAGGTGAAATGTAGAGATAAAATCTAAAATAATATGGCCCAAACTCCATGACTAACCAAGATGATGTCTGGTTCTTTGCAAATGCAGGGGTTGCTGGTGCTGTGTTAGCAATGCCATTGGGAAGTCATGGGGCAATGCCCCCTTTACAAAAGTCTACTAATAAAACACTTGTTTAGGAAGAGTTGGGAAAGAGATGGAAATAGCTTCCTTTAGCTGAGGGTCAGACTCATTGGCCTGGTGTAGGGCTCTTTAGGGTTCCAGTAAATCTTGGGGAAAAGACTCAGTAAGGTTATGAGGGTATGAAGAGCCCAGATGGGAGTGTGCTCCCACCAGCTGGTCAGGGAGCTGCAGCATGGCTCTGGAAGGAGAAACCACCACTTCTGGTTTCAGCTCTGGCAACACGGTAATTTATTCAGTGACTTTCCATAACATAAAAGTCCTCCAAAAGTTTTATTTTAAGCTCTGAAAGAAAGAGTATTCTTCAAAAGAGCATTGTGCACTGTGGGTCACGAATGAATGAAGACAACCACCTCCCTCAGGCTGGACACAACACATGCAGCACTTGCTCCAGCTGACAGCAAACGACCTTGGTGGTGACTCCCTTCACAACAGGTTTGCTATACTGGATCCCATCCCAAGAATCCTCCTTCTTCCTGGGCCTGCTATCAGTAGGGTGGATTACAGGCTGAATACCATGTACTTAACAGCTCTTAAATCTGTCACAAGTGACACATCCAAAGTACTTTGGTATTGCTAGAAACTGGGCCAACATCTTCCAACCACCACACCAATGTGCCTGGGGGCCTGTCCATCCCTCTCACAAAGCCGAACAGCAAAATCCTCTTCTCAGGCATTCACACTCTCAATTACAGCAGAAATAGTCACACAGAGGAAAAACCCATATGCTTTTGTTCTACACCCCTTACCTGTATGAGCCGTCCTAGTCAGTGCAGTTATTTACGGAAGTAATTGCAACTCTCCTGAGAAAATCTGCAGTGCTTCAAGGGCCCAGATAGTTACATCACTGTCTGCATTTTGCTCCTAACCACGTAACAAGACTTCTCATCAGGCTTGTAATTAAAAAACCAAAACAAACCAAAACAAACCAAAAAACTTCCACAATTCACTGCTTAAGACTAGTTTCCTCCTACTAGGATCTGATTCTGAGCACTTCTGTTTCAAGTCCTACCTGACTGCCTCAAGCCTCTTTCAATTCATGTCCCTGAATTTGAGCCTGTCCTTTCAGCCTTTGCTGTAAGTCAGTCAAACAGGGAAACAACTAAAGAACTTTTGTCCAACAGATGGGATTATTTCTGCTTTTTAGTTAATTCTGGACTTTAAGACAGAATAGTAAGAGCAATGGAAAAATGGTATGTCTGTCATTATTTAACAGCAAAAAAAAGGGTGTATGATAGCAAGACACACCATACTTGGCAACCTGTATTCTGCTGACCCCATGGTGCAGATGGAGAGAAAAAATGTAAGTGGAGCTTTCAGTGTGATTGTTGAAACCCTTTTCATAACTGAATCACAAACCTTTAATGTAATCTTTTCCTATATAACCTCCTTGATGTCACATACCTCTATATAGGTATATAAGCTATATAAATTTGCATGAACTCTCCATATAAGATGGAGCAGGTCATGTCATATGATCCCATTCATTCTGTATAGTGTGATGACGAAATATCTATTTTAAAAGTTATTTGCAAAAGAATAAAATTTCAAGGCAAGGAATCCCAAATCCTGCTTCATGGTGTATAAAATGTTTACAAAATTATACTAACATTATAATTTCAGAGAGGTAATAAGATCCCAGTGCTATAAAAGTCAGTTTTAAAAGAGTGCACATTTTGCAGTGTTGTACAAACACACACAACTTGTTTCCATAATTTAGCCCTTTGTAAGTATTGCACCTTGTTAATAAGGCTACCATCTATTCCCTTTTAACACTAGAAATTACACAGATAACATCATCTGTGGCTTAAAAGCACAGCATTCCTTAAGTTTTTAGGGAACTTACTTATGAATTTCCTTGCACACTCAGAGCTCTGATGACTCCAGTTGCCTGGAGGAGTGTTGAGCATACAGGGAATACAGATGGAACTACATACATTTATGTAACGTGACCTGCTTGTCATGTGCTGTTTTTTCTGACATGCTCAAATTAGTTCCTTTGAACTTGATGGCAAATGGACACCGTTTACAAACCTAGGCAATGCTTTCATACACTCAAATGTATGGTTAAACCTGTCTTCATTCTTACTGTCCCTCTGCAATGCAAAAAGTAATTAAAAACCAAAATTCTCTAAATTTGTTTGGTCTCTAAATACAAGATAAATTGCATAAAAGCAGAGAAAGATAGATTGTCTTACAAAGTGCATATTTCAAACAAAGCCGTAAGAGTATGTGCTCTTTCCAAAAGCCTGGTTTCAGAAGAGCATACCAATGCACGCCTAACTTTAGAAACACAGGTAGTCTCATCAACAAACAACTCGCACACAGAGTTAAACCCCTACTTGAGTGCTCAGATCTATGTGAGCCTACATTTTACTGCTGGAATACCAGTAGCGCCACCTCTGCACAGCCAAACCTGCTGGTTTACAGGTTAGGGGCTCCCCTTCCCTGAAAGATTCATCGTCTTCATTGCAAGAATGAATTACTACAGCTAAATACTGATACTACGAATTCTGATGCCAGGTGCTATTTACACTTTTAGGTCCTAATATTAAAGAACCTCATTTTCATTCACTTCTGTATACGTATCTGGGAATTTGCAGAATGGAGTCCCTGGACACAGGAGAAAGAGTTGACAGGAAAAATTATTATGGACCCAAAGTCATTTCTTTACATAAAAATAAAGAAAAAAAAAGAGAATTTGCATATGTATTCCTTCGAAGGACCAGTTAACAGAGCTCAGTAAAATCTTGGGTTTCCTGAAGCTGACACATTTGCAGATACAAAAACCCTACCAAACCCATGGTGCCACATTTTTTTTTAATTCCAGGTAGAATGAGCACTTTGCAAAGTGGGTGCTCAGCACCTCCTCGATATCATGCTAAAGTATTATTTTTTTGCTTGCTGAAGTAATTTGGTAAGAAGCATACAATTATATAGCCACAGTTATAGACAAAGTATCCTTTGACCAAGCAGCTACATAAACAAGAAGCCTTCGTATTTACAGTAGAGTTCCTAAAAGATCTATACAGATGTATAGATTTAAACTATAATTAGTTATGGTTCAAGCTCATTTTACATTTTTTTATATCATCAAAAATGTTTTGTTTTTTTTTTTTTTTTGTTTTTTTTTTTCCCCCCCCACTATTTGGAGCATCACAAGCTGTAGCATTACAACCTTGTTCAGTAATTAGTGCTTCCTTCTAATTTCAGTAATTCAAGTAGTGACATATTGCTCTTTAATTTTGCCTAGGAAAAAATAATTTCTTAGCGGTCTTCCCATTCAAATAAAGCTACATCCTGCCTTTACATCCCTCTTATGTTCCCTGAGGAAATCTGCATTGACTCTTTTCCTGTCTTCCAAAGGCAGTTTTTACAAGCACTTTAGTAACATCTTTTTTCTGAGCATTACACATCATACACTAATTGCTGAGATAAAGACTCCAAAGTAAAACCTGATTTCTTCAAAAGGACTGGCAAATGGCAAACACTAACATTCAAGTGTTATAAAACATGTGAGTCCATCTTTAACACTGAATTACATCAAGATATTTCATCTTGAAACTCATTAGTATAATACTGTGTAGATGCCCAAGTCATAGGAAAGCCAAAACAGAACTTGTATCACTGAATTCACTTCCCTCAAGGGTACATTAGAGATCTCACATTTAGAGTCATACACATAAGGAAAATACTTAGTGTTGTGTTAAAAAGCAGAACACTGGCTTGTTACTATATTTATCTTACGTGTCACCAGCTGGCTAGCCAAATGAATTCTTGCTGTGGGTATGAGCAGGCACAGAAGCAACCTGTGCTTTATTTCTCTTGGTGTCATTGGAAAGAGACTGATTTCAGTTTTCAGGGTCGCTCTGGATTCTCCTCACAGATGCAGACAAGGCCTGCTCACATCTAGCAGATGCAGAATGTATTTAAACCCTCTGCCTGATTAATTTTTCTTGTGGCGTACTTTCTAGCTGTTTTGTTAAAGGTGCCATAAAACTCTCCTGAACTTACACTAGAACAAAATCTAAGCTACGATGCTTTGCAACAGCCCACAGTTCTCATTGAGAAAACCCCTGATGAATGCAGATTAAATCCCATACTCTATACAGGTCTCAGTTTCAGTTCTGGAACTGAGTGCTACACCTTACAGGAAGACTGAATAAAGTGTAAATATAAAACCAAGATGACACTTTACAAACGTTTCCTTATCAAAATATTTCTATGAAAAGGTGCAGCACAACTTCCTCCAACAGATGACCAACGTTTGACCCAACAGAAACAAGCCTCACTAGTAACCTCTGAAGTCTCTGTACATAGTGAGCAAGATTCTGATTTCATGTCCTATTTCTGAGGTGGTGTTTCAACATACTTACAGGCAGGGGAAGAAGAAACTACTCTGTATTGCCACACTTAAGAGTGATTGTCCTGAATTTTTGGCAGGGTCATTCTCACTGGTCCCACACCATAGCAAGAGAGAGAAAACCATCCTGCCTCACTGGGTCAGAATGACTGACAAATAAAAAGTGAGTGACAAGAACACCTGGGATATTGCATTAAGCTGCAATTGTTCTTACATGCAGGTTCTACAAGAACTTTGTGCCAAAGCTTTGCTTGCCCACCTGGTCACTACCTTAAAAAAGTGAAGGGGAGAAGGAATGAACAAGGTGATGGTGGGGACAGTGAGTGGGTGCAAGGAATCTGGGATCATTTGACAGCTGATGTTCGTATCAGGCTAGTGATTTGGAAAAAGCAATTCAACAGACAGGCATTCTGCTCAGCTTATTCACACTGGCAGGGCAAACAGGTCTGGTTTACACAACAACAGATACCCGCCTGGTGACAAGTGGCATTGGTTAGAAGTCAGTGTAAACCTGCTGGTTGGAATGGAAGAGTTCCTTCTCCCTTTGCATCACATTACATTTGTGCAAGGCACTAGAGAATCAGGCACATTGTTTTGGGTGGAAACCGTTTTATTACTACAATGATCTGAGTTTGTAACACCCAATAGCTTCATATAGGAGCAGTTGGAGCACAGTGACATTTTCAAAATTGCCATTAAAAGTTCTCACTTCTAAAATTATCTTTTTTTCTGTATCTTTTGGGGGATGGGGTAGAGGGGGAAGTGGGAAACAGCTTTGTTAAGCAGGACAATGCCTAAAGAAAAGTATTAGGGATCTATACAGCTGATCTCCACTGATACTGATGTTGGCAGTTTCTGTTACCAGCATCAAAACTACTGAGTGGTTAAAGCCAATAAAATAGATCCTTCCATTTTTGTATCTCAGGGGGAAGCTTCGGCTCTTGACATGAACAAACCCACATCCAAATCCCTGCAGCACACAGAGCCTGTGTGATGCATTTGGGTCACTTCTCTGGGAGTTCAGAGACAATGAGCTACTTCCTGCAGAGAAACTGCAATAGGGGGAATGGCATGTACTGATGACGACAGATGCCCACAGCATTCAGGCTAGCCCTTTCTTGGGAAAACAGAGAAATCTGACTCTTCCAGAGAGGCTGGTGCAGAAGTGTGAGATGAACAGACATTAGAAAGACAGCGACGCAGCTTAGAGCAACACAGAAGCAACAGACTGAAAACCAGAGAGGTTATTCCAGATAATGCTGGTACTGCCAGCACAGGAAAGGCTTTGCTGATGTTTCTGTTCCCTGCTGGGTGTGTCAGGAGGGCGAAAGGGATCCCGGTGGGAGCCGCAGTACTCGTGTGACATGAAGTAATCTGAGTTCAAGGCACAAAGCAACTGGTGAGAGCTTCATGCAGGTCCAGGTGGCCGCACTGCCTCGCTATCGCTACCCATGGTAACTGGAGAAGTGCCTGCTTTTGAATCAAAATGCCACAGCCATAAGATTCAAAACTGATTTAATATAAACTGCTGATTAAACGTTGTGCAAAACCACTGGTGACTGAGCTTTGTCCTGGCAGGATTTACCAAGTATCTTCTGTCCCCTGTTTTGTTAACACCAACTTTCTATCGCGCTTTGACGATTTGTGTCTTTTGTGCCTCTGTGTAATCCATATTGAATCTGTACCAGAGGGCAATCTGGTCTGGCAACAAAACCATTCTTCTGTGCAGAAATTAATAATCTTATTACAATAATTCATAAAGTGCCCTTGGGAAGGTGCTCATGATGCCATGACATTGTAGAAATAATATACAATCTGATATTTTCCAATAAAATTCTCCAAAGCAAAAAGGGAAAATATAAAAGGAGGGGAACAACAAATATAGAGGCAAATACTGTCAGTCTAATGATAATCAAATTAATTATGGAACACTTCATAATTAGTCTTAGAGTGCTCGTAAAAATGGGGAGGGGAACTGGCAGCAGTATCTTGGAAAGATCCCACATTTTCTAAGTTCTACCAAAGTAAATGCACCATCAGCAAGCTCAGTGTTTGAAGATGAAATGACTATGAATTACTATAAGGTATTTTACTGAGGAAATTGAAAAAAAATACAACATCCAAAGAAATACCACGACCCACATTTTACTAAGAGGCAAGAAGATAATACAGTGGCTATGCATACTCACTGACCTTCCATGTCTTGGGTTTTATATTTATAAAGAAAACAATCTTTCTCCTCCTTGCTGATCCCAGATTTATATATATATATATATATATATATATGTAACTACATAACATATAGTTTCATATATATATATACTCATACACATGTTCATATATTTCAAGGTCTTACTACTTTTCAGAGTCTAATTTTTCTTTCTTTCTTTAATGACAGAGAACACACTGGGCAAAAAATCAAGTAATTGGGTGCATGCAAGTGTGTCTTGCCACTTGTGCATGTAAATCACACCATTTGTAAACAACTGCAGCAATAGCATGCTCAAATGAGGCATCTGATTGCCCAATTAACTTGTTCAAAGAAAATCAGATAATAACCTTCAGTAGCTCCTATTACAGATTTTACTTCTCAGTATTACTTTACTGAATTCAAAGTGTATATTCTAAATGACTGCATTGTTGTTCTGTGCCTTTACATAGGCATAAGCAGCAATGCACACTTCATAAGGCCATCAAGACAACTCCGGACTAGATTTGAGAGAGCTGTTTAGATACTTTGAGTCCCCTTAGAGACATCTTAGGCAATTGTCTTCATGGACAGAGAAACTGAAGTACCCAAATCTATCCAAGCCCTGCAAGTACAGAAACTTGTTAATTAGTGTATCAAGATTAGTTAAGAAATGGACTTTAACCATAAGTATGTTGCTTCTTTGCTGCTGAACTTCTGCTTCTGAGATGATGTTGTGGAAAGGGGGCATTTTCTTTTTTCCACCAACATTTTGCGTCAAACAAACCTTAGCAACTATAATAAGGTGAAAATAAAAAGCTGAGCAAACCTTATCTTAACAACAATCTCTCAAATAAGAGAAACGGAAGCAAAGAGCAGAACTGCTGGGCTGGATCGTGTCCCTGAATAGGTATTACATATAATCTTAGTGGCTGCATTTACCAGTTCTTTATAGGCCTCCTGCAGGAACAGGTGCAGTGGTCCAACTCTTCATCCTCTCTCAGGAACGGGGGAGAGGCAAGACAGGCTACTGGACCCCATTATATTCTTACAGGTTTCAAGCAAGGATCCCTGGATTTCTTCTCTCAGCTTCTTGCTGTGACAGTATCTGCTGGTGACTTTCCATTGCTGCTTTTCTTCCTCTAGAGTATCAAAATCCAATTTGGTACTTATATTCCTTTGTTCCACTTCACTGACCTATGCCTGGTTTAAGAATCTTCCAGGAGCACTGCCTGTCCTTCTTGTGAATTCAGACTTTGCTTGGCTCCCATAAACAAACAAATGAAAATCCCAACTCCTCCTCACATGCCCTTTCCAAAAATAAAATATAATCATGACCATTTGTATCAGGAGAATTATTTAGCAGTCTCCAGTCTTAGTACAGCTTTTGCTGAGAAAACTGCAGCTTATAGGACTCTGAAGTGTTTATTAGAAAGCTTTCAAAAAGAGATCTTTGTTTCAGGAAAAGAAAAAGTGTTCAGTTCAGCAAATACAGATGTTCACGGCACAGAGACTGAAATGGTTAAAAATGACCTTAGGGAGCAAGCAGCTCACAGAGTTAGCAAAAAATTAACTTTTTCCTTTCTTTTACAGAAAACCACCAATAGCTGCTCTGATTTCCATGCTTGGACAGATTTCTGCTGTATGTTCCTGGTTTTGCTTGCCTGGGTTTTTTTCTCTATTGCTCCACACAGGTTTTGATAGTGCTTTTCCTTGGCTACAAGTGCTTCACTTTGAAATACAAAGCTCTTTAAAAAAAAAACACCCAGAAAAAACAAAACCCCCAACACCACATCACTGGAGGGAAAATGGGAAGTGATACAGTGCAGCTGAGCAATCTGGTTCTGCTGTTGTCCTCCCCCGTCCCAAAATTCCTCTGCACAATTTCAGTCTTTAGTCGATGAACCTTTGGCAGGCCTTCTTCCATCGGCAGGCAGTACACCACATATCTCTGTTCTCCATCCCATAGACCTTCCGACACTTCTTCCCCTCCCCTCTAGGCTTCCTGTCAGAGAGAAAGGGAAGCCTGTTAACGACTTGCTTTTGTAGCTTTGCTTTATCACCATAAGATCAGCTCAACAATCTCAGAGGAGTGCAGTAGGCAGAGAACCTCACAGCTTTTCAAAGGGAGTTGGGTTTACTTTGAGTCAACTGGGAGCTGATGAAGCAGACATACAGCCGTGACTTCACAACTCCGAGGGAGCAGTCCTTCTCCTCACCTGGCTTCTACAGCCTCTGAGCCCGCTCCTCTGCACCAGGGACAACCCCAGGAATGTACAGCCCTGACTTCAGCCAGAGACTAAACCCAGTCTGCATAAATGGCACTTTAGCCAGGGTAAGTGCACAGCTGTAACGGGCAGCCACAGCTATTCTAAAGTACATCCTGGCCACGTCAGGCAGAAGTCACCTTTGCTGTAGAGCTGTGGTACCAGTATTCTGCATAGTTCTGAGCAGCAGACCTTGACTACCAGCAGGTAGCAGCTATGCAGAAGAGGAGGAAAACCTACCAGCTCCTAAGCTTGCCTGTCCTTCCTGCATGGTTTGCTCTGAGCTCACTGTCCAAAAACGAACAAAGTGATCAAGAACTAGTTTTAACCCTGCCCCCATTCACCTGTGCTCTTTCTCTGCTGTCCCCAGTGTCAGCAAGGCAGACAGTATGTGCTTTTAGAGCTGTAATAATTGTCATATTTTCCATCTTAAAACTGCACTCAGAAGTTCACAAGTTTAGAAAATGATCAAAGTAACTGTTAAAATGGAACCTTGTTTTACTCAACACTTAGCAAGAGAGCAAACCTGAGGAGTGATGCTACAGCAAGTAACCCAATGCTCACTCCAGCAGTGCCACTGGTCCTGGTGTCTTTAAAAAGTAACTGCACAGACAGAATTGTTTTACTCCCATTTCACATGCTGCATGGCACACATGAGAATTGCCTGGTGATTCCCCTCTTGCATACCTACACAGTTTTTGAATACTGAACATTCGTTAATAGGCACAATCCATGAATTAGGAAGATCCTAAGTTCGGTTTGTAGCATATGCAACGATCTGAGTGATGAAGAAAATAGAAAGCATGAAATCTTCCTTTTATTTTATTTTAGAGTACAGTCACCTTCAAAACTGTGAGAAATAGTTTCTTTAAGAGGTTTAGTGTCACAGTTTTATTTTCTTAATATGACTTTTTGAACGTTTTTAAAGCAGACTACTCATCAGTTAGCTTTAATGGAAGTGAATATAGCTTATGTCTAGGAAGACAAGGTATAAGAAGCTCTGCTTTGATCTAATTTACTATAAGATATGGTTTCTTATAATTCAACTGAAGCCAAATACCAGACTGACTGAATGGTGATGAATACACTACAGCCCGGCCTTTCAGGGGAAAAAAACAAAGCCGTGTAATGCAGCCCATGAAGCTTCAGCTGGAGCAGTGAATCTGGGAAATATTTCTTTGCCGGGCAATTTAGATCTGCAACTGAACTCCAGACATGCTGGCAGAACGCCTGCAGTTGTGCTCCACAGTCTGTCTTTTTCATTTCACAACTCACTTTTCCCCTGAACTTTACCTCTGGTGGTAATGAAAAGCAAAACAGGTTCAGAATGCTTAACTCTGAAGTGTTCTACCAATGAACTGCCCAACAACTGCAATCGCAGTTGGTGGTGAGGTTTTCTGTTTCTTTGGCCATTGATATCTTATTTACTAAATGCCTTCCGGCTTCTAAGGCTGCTGGTCTGTCAGCAGGAGCTAATGGTGTCATACCTCAAGCCAAATGCTACTCTAGGCGGCGATGAAAGAACTGTGTGGGACTGTTTCTGCTCTCCACTCCCTGCAGGACGATTATGAGTTGGTGAGACCTGTCAATACAAACAAAACAGCTGCTTATGAAGAACATACACATATGAATGCAGTATCAACACTTTTCCCAGAAAAGGCAATTCATGATGCATAGTAGCAAGGATACTCAGAAGGGGACTTTATATAACATACATATATAACTTCTTGTAGGTCTATTTAGAAAGATGTTCATTTAGCATTAGGTACATTATATTAGCTCCATTTTGTTTTCCTGTTCTATCAGGCATCCCAGCAGAGCAAACCAGAATACAGATCAGCATCACTGCAGGCTTTGTCAATATGGAAAATAATATATTAATTCTTATTTAAGAACTCTGAATAGCTCTTACGAAAACTTGCGCCAATTTAAGCAGAGAAAATAAATGTAAAAATAAACTCCATCCTGTGCTGAGATCAATACCAATAACTCCCGGTGACATGAAGGGATTTCACGTGTTGCTACTGTCTGTGAGTTGTGACTCTTTGTGGTACAGCCTTGGGGAAGTGGATTTGCAGCAGGGCAGTTACAGCGTGGCCCTCAAGGTTTTCATGAGAGCACAGGGCAGCCCTTCTGATCAAGACTGCTAGCAACACGTACTGCATTGTTTCCTTCATTATGCCCTGTGAACCTCCTCAGCAGGTGTCTGTCCTCCTTTGTCGATGCTCCTGAGTAAATGGCATAGCTTGGTCCTCTGAGACTTTCCAAATAAGCCTCCTACATGAGCTTGGGGGTTGGCAGCATTATTTGAGTAATCACATGGCATAAAACTTGGCCTTAAATAATTCCTAAATTATCTACTGCCAGGGTCTTATTTTGCTCCTGAGTAAAGGCCACATCTAAAGCACCAGAAAAATTTATGAACACTCACTTTTTGTTGTGTACAGAACAGAAAACTTCATTTGGGCATCTGGTGCATGGAGTCATTGCCTCCTGCAGCCACAACTGCAGATACTGGCAAGAGCTCCCTGCACTGCTGTGACTTCACTCCTGCCCTTTTGAAGTCTCACTGTATCTGGAAGAATGGGAACTGACCTGACTTGAAGAGAGTTACTGAATGTGCTTTGATCCTTGATATAAAGCCTATTTTATAGCTACTCCACAGCAGCAAAAAGCTAGTCCTCCTAACAGAGTGCAGACATCTTTCAACTTTTACTCTTGGCTGGTAACTACAGAAATTTCTGCTGTAACTCCATGCGTAGCTCACACTGAACTGGTTTAGACCATTACTGATATATGAAATACATCTCCAAAACTTGAAAGAAATTTCTTCTCTGCCTCTGCCTGCTTACCATCAGTCATGTTTTGTACATGCAGAGAACACACCAGTTCCCTCTGTCCTATCACTCCAGAATGCTGAGGGCAGCTTGCTATCTACTGCTTTTCTCCCCTATCTTTTATCAACTACTTCTCTTGTTTTACTGAAGAATGACTGAAATAATGAAGACAAAATTCAAAGCAGTTACACTTTTCTAGTCTGTGGCATTTACCACACAGTGGTTTTCTAGTCATAACCAGCAACCAGAGACCTCCAGTCAATTCTTCCAGGGTTTTTTTTATATCTACCACTACTGATACCTAATGTATGGTTATCACTGAACAAAAAAGTACTCTGATGGCCTCCTATGTTATAACCAATTACCTTGAAAGCTTCCACACACAGAACAGGATTGAGCAGTAACTGCAGTGTGCACCCTGTGCCTCCTCTCTCATGCTCCAGAGAGGGTTTCTGCACAATGGTTTGCACAGATTGGCATGCCAAGGCAGCTAAACTGCACTGAAGCTGAGCTGTAGTGCATTCTGGTACTCTCTGCAGCAGCTCTAAACAATAGCAGGCAGTTGTACTCCTTTTTAGGCAACAGCAGAGCAGATTAAGAGGAGGGTGTGAGAAGGCAATCTTTGCCCTCAGAGGCTTTCCATGTTTGAAGTGTTGTTTAACACAGAGAATTAATATGGAACGAAAGTGTCCGTTTGAAGCAAGGACCTGGAGTTTCCAGTTACATCTCCTGGGAGAAACTGTGCTTACAGAGAAGATTTGTGATCTGTAAACATCAGATTATCAAATTTAAAGACCTCTCCTGTTCAACCTTTTTCAGTCTTATGGGCAGGTAAAACAGCATCACACAGCAGAGATCACGCTGGTATTCAAGATGACTTTCATCCTATACGACATAGAAGTGGAAGTATATGGTGGTTACCTCCTCCAGTATCAAGAGATACAGACTCCACTGCTGTTCATTCCACTCACATCATTTAATTCACCCTCCTTGTACATCTCCAGGCTGTGCTGTATTTTTTCTTCTAGCTCAGCCTCAAGTGGTGTAGCAAACATGACCTTCTCCTTACTGCTTCAGAGAACTACACCCAACAACAACTCATAGCTGTGCAAACATTCAACCTTCTCTTGCACCTTCAAAGTTACCTTGCGAAAATGGTAAGAAAAAGGGTATTTTCCATTTGCCTTCGGAATCTAACTTATGCATGATTCAGAGCACAAAGCATAAGGACTTTGGAGGCTCCCCTTAGCCTCCTCCTTTATGACTACAAGACTTCTAGGTAAATGCCTATGGTGAGAGAGGTCAGTGTCATTGAAATGAATGGGAAGACACCTATGGTAGGTGTCAAAAAGCCCCCAACCACAAAAGAAGACTACTGAAATTTTGTCTCTCTCGTGGACTCAGCTGCTGACACAGAGGTCTAGAAAGAAGCCTGTTCAAAACCAGGATGCAACAGCTTTCTCAGGAATCAAAGACAGAATGGCCCCATTCCCGTATCATCAGTAACATCAAGAAATGTGTAGACCTATGCACTTTTGCAAATCTGTAACTAATCCTTTACTCCTCAGTGGCTTGGCCAGGCCAAAAAAGTGTCTCAAAGCCATTGTAGGAAACTGCTTGAACAAATATTAAGGGTCAGGCAAAAAGTAACAGTTTAGACTTACTCTCTGAAGCTCCTTTGGGTGCTACAGACATGCATCTAATCTCGGGGACAACGCACGTATATAGCTGTATGAGTTTATACTACGCTGGCTCTTTCACATGGCCTAGGCTCAAATGAACCTCGCAATAGAAGGAAGAAGTCCCCTGAACTATAGTTTTCCTAAAGTAGTTACATCCAGTGTTAGGGTGGGAATTGATAGAGCCCTTTCTTTTATAAAGCAATATCAAATTTACTCTGAAACAAGAAAAACAAAACTTTCATTTAATGTACAGTTATTTAACACCACCTTGCATTTGCACCCTCACATACTGCACATTATTCTTCACTGCAGGCAAGTCTTATTAATTCATAAATAACCTCACCGATGACAGAAGAGTCAAGTGTGTGCCAACCTGGAAGGTTTTTTCTTCTTCCCCTTTTTTTTTTGCTAAACAGTCTATAAATGTTATTATGCAAGAGACATAAAGGCAGTTCACAGGTTCCTTGAGTGGTTTATAATGCTGCCATCATCACTGCTTCCCCAGGCTTTTGTATTGGGATTATTTTGAAATTGTACTTAAATCATTGGCATCTCCATACAGTTCTCAGAGAGTGATTTGGCATTTCTTAAATTCTTCGGAGAACTCTACACTCTACAGCCACAGATCAAAGTTGTTGCTTGAACATGTAAACTGAACACATAAGTGTCTAATCCTGTTCTCTTGAGAGTCTGATTTACAATGTGGCTAATTGCGTTTTTAGATTCCCAACACTCCCGGTACCAGTTTCTGCTACTCCACAGAAGGAGCCAGTTTCATAATTGCTCTGTATCAACCCCACTGTTGTGAAATCAAATTCTCGAGGAACTTTATGGATAGCATGCTCTGTCAAGGCACCCTTGCTGAAATTGCTGCCAGCGTGATGTCTTTCAGTGTTAGTTGCTCCTTGATGGAATTGAATAAATATTCATTGGCAGAGTGCAATGTAATTGATTCAGCCACTGTCATTTTTTTTCAGCCCTGCAGGGTGCCACAGCCTCTGCAGAAAATCTCCCAAGGTTTGCCAAAAGTTGACAGTAAGAAGCTTTTGAGATTTACTTGGTGAAGAGAAGGGAAATAGCATCTCTTATCGCCATGTCTAATAGTCACTGTCAAGATTAAAAAAGCTATATGGTTCTCTGGATGAGCAATGTACTTTATATATCACACTTTAAAAATACATAAATTCATGAAGCGTAACAGTAAATGAGATGTTATGATAGCAAAAAGGTTTTTGATTACAGAGTATCAATTTATACTGAAAAATGCTTTCCAGTAAGAATTAGGATACATTACATTAATATTTATTTCTACTCATTAAACGAAAGATCTTCCACTACTCGTAGTGATTTACATTAACTTTCAGTATTCACATGCTAGGCACCAGAAGCCAAATCCCTTTGAACTCTCCATAAAGGTTTCTAACTCCCCCTACAGTACCCACACCTATATTGCATTACGTTTGGGACAAGCAGGCAACATCACATTTCTGTGGTGCCGGTTATGAAATGAGGCTTTGTACACCAACTTTTTTGAATTTAAAAAAGTGTCAGAGCTGACTTTACCTCTAACACATGCATCTAACACATCTTCATTAGAAAGCTGTCAAACTGCAATACATATTAATATAAAAAAGCAGTATGAACTGAACCTATATTCTGTATAAAATAACAATTTTCTGCTATCAACAGGGGCTATATGTATGTAGCCTCATAGAAGCAGACTTTGCATTTCTTCTTTCAGTTTCCTTTCAAATATGCTTCATTGTCAAGAGTTCATTGAGGTAACAGCTCTACTGCTTGAATCCAGTTGGCCTGTTAGCATAACCACCACCTCACTGACTTTACATCTAGTTTTGTAAAGAACCTTAGTGGCACAAAAAGGAACATATAGTGCCAGGCTCTGCACCTACCGCAATGTTCTTTTGTCAGCATATTGTTAAAAGAATAGATGCCATATATCCAATTTTCTGCTTGCAGACACCCAAATATATTTAAGTGGTTTCTTTTTGGTATCTGCTACGCCAAATTTACTTTTATCATGAGGCACTGTGAAACAAAACAAAAAGTTTTAAAAACTTATTCTTTTTATTTCTTCCTTTTTCTGTCATTCACTTACTGGAATGCCGGTGAAGGTAACTGGAGGCGACTGCCAAGAGATGCTAAAGCTACTGCCATTGGGAGTGAATTTTGCTGACCCTGGAATGTTCACTGGAGGAGTGGCCTGTGTGGAAAGAAAATATTATTGCAGTAAGAAGAACCATTCCTCTCCCAAAGCATTTCAAGGAGTCTTTCACTCCTTGAAACTGTAAATCTACAAGAGACTTTCCAAGGCAGAAAAAACCTGCATGGCAACAAGCATTTTACCCTTCTGAGAGGGAAAATCATGGACAAGCCAGTAAGGAAAGGACATAAACACCTTAAAACTTTTAGAGAAAGACAACAGCTCTCAGAAGAATCCACACACAACCCTTAAAAGCCTGATCTGATGAAAACACACTCAAAATCAAACATCATATACAAATAACTTAAAATAATGCCAGGTAGCAGAGATAAACAAGGCAGTGTTTAAACTGATGGCAGCTGGTTTAAATGGAAGACTGGATAGTGAGGCTTCCTGGACAATAAGGGTAATAATCAGCAGTAAGGGTGTGTTTATCAGATAAATGCTATTAAGGATCATCTTAATTAAAACACTCTTTCCTATTAAAAACATGGAGCTGAAAATCATCCTTGGGATTCAGAAAAAAACTCTTACAAAACTAAGCTAAATACTTGACAGACCCCCTGGGCCCCTTGAACAATTATGTTCCTCCCATCCAGGGTGCTCAGACTGCTGAGCATCTTTCATCTTGGGCCTTCCCTCTGGTTTTCTCACTGGGCTGTGAGCCCTCAGGAATTCTTCCCTGCCTATTTTTAAATCCTATTTAATCTACAGAGTCAGAAAATTCATACCTTTGCAGTTACCCTGGGTAGCAGTAGCAGAAGCAGCCACCACAAACAACCTCCCTTTGATTCTTGAATTTCAAGCTGTCATCACAGAAAAGGCTCCTTGATTTAAACTTACAAAGAACCCGCTATTAAAAACGAGTTTGACTTCTGCCTTTAGGTCGCCTGTGCTTGACAATAATGCAATACACTTAAGAAGCGTTTATGTTTGGGGCTGCTGAAGTTATCTCACCACTTCAGGGAAGAGTGCTTCCCTGAGCCACCACCAGGCAGAAAGAGTCATGACAAACTACAACCTATAGTCCCCATTAAAGATAATCTTCAGAGTAAAAAAGTGCTGATGCAATCAATCCCTGGAGTCTCCCCAAGGAAGAGAAACCAAGAACACCAGGTGCCTCTATCTATGGCAGTGATGCTCTGCAGGCTGCTGAGCATGCTGACATCTCCAAGAGAATCCACACAGACATGTGGAGCAAACATCCACTGAGCTCCATAATACATAAAAACCTTGCTGAAAGGCATCAAGAAAAATCTGGCAACTCCAGATGGTACCAGTAGTGCTGCATCACAACCCTGAACAAACGGGAAGGAGTGACTGACCACAGCCCTCCCACCAGAAAGAACTGGAGGCTGCTTGGTGGACAGCGAGGTGGCACTGCCTCTACTCAGCATCCCATGGGATGTCAGCTCAAAGCTGTGATCAGCAAAGTGACTTCCTCAGCTATTCCAATAAGACCTGCAAGGGAAACCCTAGATGCTGGAAGAGCCCAGCTGTAGTTCCTCTGTAGCAAAATTTAACAGGTACAGCCATTAGTTTCATAATGACACGTCAAGAAGTTTAAAACTGCTGTAATTTGTTTCCTAAAATGCCATGGTGCTCAAACCTTTTTCTCTGTGCCTAAATATCTACCTCAGACACAATCAGATTTGGACAGTCAGTCATCCTCTTCATTTGTTTCCCAGATGTATGTTTTTGGTTGCCAAGCAGAGTCACCTTTTTCAGGCTAACATCTTTGGACAATCTCTTTTAAAAGGTAAGCAGCCATAACATTACAATGGACTGAGGAGTTTCTACATCCCGATCTCTCTTTGCTTGGAGACCTCTATTTGATTTCCAATCGAAATATACTCATGGATAATTTATAATTATTTGTGCCAACACTGCCCTTACGTCTGAAATAGCACATGCTCCTCCTCTTCCCTCTCACGTTTAACTTTCCACTTTCTTCTCAGGCAGCAATCCCTTCCTGTTCTCCCCGCTTCTGTTCCCGAACTGTCAGTCCCAGGCCTGGAGAGGTCCTCTGAGGTCCCTGACCTCATCTTCACTCTGATCACCTTTCTTCTACCTCTTGTAATAGGAACCTATCAGCCTTCAGCTTGATTGACCAGCACTCTACTCAGGATCTCAGCTGAAGTTATCTCAGGGGTCTTGTACAACAACATTAAAATTCCCTGTCTCTCCCAGGTATTTCCAACCCAAGAAAGCTGACAACTTTTTTTTTTTCCCTGCTACAGATCTATTGTTGTTGGCTCATGGTCATTCTGTGCTTGACTAATGAACATCAGTTTCCTCCTCACACCATTTTGTAGCAGAAAAATCTCATCATAGAATCAAGGAACAGCTTAGGTTGGAAGAGACCTTAAAAATCATCTAGTTCCAACCCTCCCGCCATGGGCAGTGACACCTTCCACCAGAGCAGGTTGCTCAAAGCTTCATCCAACTTGGCCAACAACTTTCAGAGATGGGGCAGCCACAACTCCAGTGCCTCACCACCCTCACAGTAAAGAATTTCTTCCTTTTATCTGATCTAGACCTACACTTTTCCAGTTTAAAGCCATTCCCCCTTGTCCTATCACTGCACATCCTTGTAAAAGTCCCCCTACAGATTTTTTGTAGACCCCATTCAGGTACTGGAAGGTGGCTATAAGGTCTCTCCGGAGACTTTTCTTCTCCAGGCTGAACAAGCACAACTCTCAGCCTCTGCCCTTAGCAGAGGTCCTCCAGCTCACTGATCATCTTCGTGGCCTCCTCTGGACCCTCTTCAACAGGTCCACATCCTTCTTATATTGGGAGCCCCAGAGCTGAAAGCAGTACTCCAGGTGGGGTTTCATGTTCTGCCATTAAATTGCATCAAAACCTTATAGTTTAGATCACCCAGTCATGTAAGCATAATATATACATATCTTTCTACTGTTGATGTCTCTCAAGTTTACTACAGTATTTGTGTAGTACCCAAATGATTTAATGGATATGAGATCAGGTGCCAAAACAGCTTTTTCTTCAGCTCCACTAATAACATTCAATAGCTCTTTCAAAATAACTCACTGCTGTTCTCCCTGTCTCCCCAGCTTTCTCCCCTACACTACATTTAATCTCTACCCTAAAAAATACTGCTTAGATGTTGTAAGATAAAATGCTCTCTTCAAATCCACAGGGATCTGTTGTTCTGTACTGCCTCTTTGTTGTTTACAAAGGTGGGCTGATGCCAACCTGGTGAAGTTTAACCATGTCAAGTGCAAGGTCCTACAACTGGGCTGGAGCAATCCCAGGCACAGCTAAAGGTTGGGCAGAGAAGAGAGTCAGAGCAGCCCTGCGGAGAAGGACTTGGGGGTGTTGGTCAATGAGAAAATGAACATGAGGTGGCAGTGTGCACGCACAGCCCAGAAAGCCAACCATATCCTGGGCTGCATCAAAAGCAGCATGACCAGCAGGTCGAGGGAGGTAATCCTGCCCCTCTACTCTGCTCTCGTG
>JAOEHX010028988.1:17397-28881 GCA_025448015.1 Bolborhynchus lineola | reverse complement strand
TGGGTTGCCCAGGGAAGTTGTGAATGCTCCATCCCTGGCGGTGTTCAAGGCCAGGTTGGACATAGCCTTGGGTGACAAGTGGGAGGTGTCCCTGCCCATGGCAGGGGGATTGGAACTAGATGATTTTAAGGTCCTTTCCAACCCTAACTATTCTATGATTCTATCTTATCCAAGCAAGATGTTAGACTGTTCTAGCATAATCTTTCTTTGGGTCTCCTCCATTGCAGTTCACCTCATTTACTGTACTTCCCACATTTTCTTCATTTATTCTAAATCTTTCCTCCTCCATAGAAGTGGGTCAGAGAAGAGAGTCAAGATGTGCCTGCTCGCTTTCCCTTTATACTTTTTCTTACTACAGATAGTACACTCTCACGTTGTACAGGAAATAGCAATTAACAGATCTGGTTTGGATTCTCGTGACTCAGCTTTGGATTCTGCATTTTTTTCCCTTTTTTAACAGGAATACTGGGATTCCTGTTGGTATTATTCAGCCTCCTTTATCTGAGTTCATTGAGCTGTGAATTTTGCCTTTTCACTCCCAATGAAGTAAATGCCACTTTCATGCTCTCATTCACATCAGATATGACCTTCACCACTACATTCCCATTTGATATTTTCAGGTTTGATATGGACAATACAAGAAGTAAAAATAAGTTTTGAAATTCTGCACGTGGCTCACCCCAGTAAGCAAACTGCAGGAAATATGGTGGTATGAAAGATGCTGTTATCACCTTCTCTTCTAGTCCACTAAGTTCCATTCGAACTACGAGTTCCTTAGGCAACTGCTTTACTCAAAGGCTGCTTATAAAAAAGAAACGAGTGAATCTCCAAGTTGCAGGGGAGACTGTCACCACTGTACATTCCAACTGAAGTAAGCCTCTTCTCAGCAGCTTAGACTTGCAGGGCTTAAGCCAGACTTAAAAGAAAGTCTTTCTTGTAGCTGGTTTCATCAGTCCCCAGGTTGGTGTGCTACCTGATGCAGCTTGCACCTGAGAGGCCAAGCTTCCACCCGTGCTTTTTGCCATGCAAGAGGGCCTGAAACAACCCTGTGAGTTCTGTGTGGTTCCCTCTCTGTGGTGCTCTTTTTAGTGGGTCTGCTTCAGACACACAACAAAAAGGTTTCAACTGTATAATGCTGCATATATAAAGAATTAGTCCTTCTGATAAATTAAACAGAGTCCAGTTCTCCAGTGCACATGCAGGTCACAGACCACACTACTTCAAAGCCTTTATTCGCCTTTTCTCATATGGTATCCAGACCAAAACATGACAAGTTTTAGTGAACTTTTAAAATTAATGTTTTCTGTCTGAACTTGGAAGTTTTGGGAACAATAGGTTTTGAATCTGATTGGATTTTTGCCATTTGCAAAGCATTACGTCTAAGAGTAGGAGGATACCATATATGCCTTTTCATTCATCCTGCCCTGCTTCACACATGAAAACTGACATCTCACACTGTACAAATAAAGGAAACTCATTTTCTGGCATCCCTTGGGTACCTGCCAACAGTATACGCAGAGCTGAAATGAAGACTCTGGGAGAGATTCAGCTGACTGAGAGTTTTTACAATGCAGGACACCACATCTGAGTATGTTACCTTGGGCTCTCCTTCTGGTCAGTGAAGGATTAACTGAGGTAGGCAATGACATACACAGAGCAGTTCTTCTCAGCCTTAAGTATGCATCTAAGTGTGGCTGGATAAATAGCACCCCAATACCCACTGGCTACGGTGGGAGCACAAACAATTAGCTCAGAAGCAGACATCTGAATTTAAATAAGACAAACCTCTTGAACTGCCCTGAAAACCTTTCAATCTTTCAAATTATTGACCTAACACTAGACTTGGCTTTTTAAATTCCAAACACTGTGATTTGACATTTCTTTATGCATTAATAGCACTAGTGTAATCGGTTGAGTTTGCTCTCACTGCCGTTACCTGGTAAGCATGGTCCGTGTGTACGAGGTAGAGGTTGGTAGGAGCTGAGCGGCTCAGAGGTGTCATCAATTTAGTCTCGGTTTTGGCACAGGAAGTTTCAGGACGGATTGCATCTTGGGTGGGAAAGGCAGGAGGAGATGCTAAAGATGGAGAGACCGGGGAAAGACTGCTTAAGCCATCAGCTACTGAGTCCGTATTGAGCCTGATTTCTGTGTAGTAAAAATCCTCCTCTCCATCACTGTAGTCAGACTCTCCTACACGTCTGTATCAAGACAAAGAATGAAAGACTGATTAAATGAAAGCATGAACCCCAAGGTAAATTTTAAGATCCAGATACATGAGCAAATATATTCATACTGGCAATAAATTACTATTCCCAGTTTCAACCCTACCTACTTTATCAGCAAACTGGCTGCAGGGAAGGGGAAGAGGAAGAGAAAATCATCTCATCTGAAGGGAAAGAAGAATTACATTTTTTTTCTCTCTGTGTTCTTCCTGACTAATTTTTTGACCTTGAAGTTTATGTTTAACTTCAGTGCTTCAGTTTAAGTATCAGCTTCTCATTTGTAAGTATTGAAGTTAACAAGAATCTCAGTGTACTCTGACTTCAGAAATGACAAAGCAGTCACAGAAGGACAGGAAAAGATAAAAAAACATAGGCAAGATATACTTCACTACTGTTATAGCAAACAGTATGTAACTTATCATAGGTTACTTAATTAAACCACATACAGTCATGGCTGTGGTTCACCGTAACCTTCCTGGCGTAACAGAAGAAGCTGCTAGCAGTCTCACCATGCAACTCCTTCAGACACAGGTAGAAAAGGGATATGTATTGGTTTGCTTGCCAGTGCAAGACTTTATGGTCCTGCTCTCCAGAAGAAGAATTACTGAAGGAGTAAATCTACAAGGTTTAATTGCCCCTGCATTCCTGGCACTACCTGCTGTGTATTTGAGTGCAAGCGCTAGAAGAAATAGCTCCCAGTAGGCTACATGTCCATCTTGAAGTTCAAAACAAACCACTCTCTTAGACCATTAATAATCCACATGCTATACAGAGGTAACTCACAGCTCATACATCCCGATTTTCTCCTGAATCTTCCATATGGGAAATCTGAGAGCACCAAACATCCTCCAGGCTGCATGTCCATATCAGGGCTGAACAGTGGGCCTCTCTTTTTCCAGGCGCACACCACAAAACCAGCGCCTAACCAGTTGTTCAGCCTGCTTGCTCCCATACCTCTATCTGTGGTCCTCTCACCACCTTATCCAGTAGAACTTGTTGAGAGAGCGTATGATTACCAGTTTGAAAGGCTCTACCAGAAGTACCACACATCAAACTTCAGCCACATTCACCAAAACTCCTCTCTCAGGCAATGTTACAAACTCTAAATTCCAGAGAAGTTCTGCTGTTTACTTCTCCATCTTCTGTGCCCAAAAAAGGATCTCCCCATGATACACAGGACAAAGCAACACCCATAACTCCATTTTGAGAGATATTTTCTGTTTCTGATTACTTCACTCTTCAGATCCCAACAGCAATTACTATGCCCTTTGCAAGACTCTCTTGAGGTCTGCACCAGACTACTTCCTCATGGTCACTTTAATTTTTAAGCACTGGGCAACAAACTACATAACAGAGATGCATTTCCACATACCTAACAGCTGAAGACCATGAGTCCCAACTGTAAATATAGATGAGACAGCTAAGTCACTTAGCAAACTGCACTGGAGATTTCAGTTGCAAATTAAAGGTCTGAAACAACCTTGCGTCACACAAGATTCATCTGCTTTTGCTTCTAGTCCAAGTAACATACATGGAATTGCAATTCAGTTTCTTTTCCTTGTGTTTCTTAGGTGGCTTGTTTGGAGGTTTTTCCGGTATTAATTTGACTCAGAACTAGCACAAGCACCTGACCTGATGTGAAACAAGGCTGGATAGTATTCGTGCAAGACCCTGAAACTTGCTGTCTTTCACGCCACATCAGCTTGGACATGACATGCAGAGAGCTGCACTTGATACACAGTAAACGTCACTGCGTTGTGCGGCCATTATTAGGGCAGTGCAGTGACTTAGAGCTGTATGTGATCTTCTAGCAAAGGTCACAAAAGTTCAGGAAAGAAAGTGCCTCGCTGTTGAGTAAGTTCTTGTTCACCTTGATGCACTACTCCACAGTTTCCTCAGGAACCTAGGGATCTGAGACAGAATAGCCAAGGGCAATCTAGATCATCTCTCCAGCCAAGTGTGACTGCTCTCCTTCTATACCAAATCCTTCTGAAGAGAGTGCTTTCTTACCCAAGGTGAATGGACCGTATGTGTTTCTGAATCCCTGCAGCTGTGCTCAGTACCTTCCCACAGTTCTTCCACAGGCATTTGAACATCACCTTCATGGAGTTCTGAAAATTATGAGTAAAGCAACATTACTTGTACGGAAGATAGAACAAACCCCAAAACACCCCAAACAGATACACAGTTACAAAGCACTGTGAAGATTCAGAGCCCCTAATTCCAAATCTGTAATGATGTAAGAGTCTCTGTCAATAGGGTCATCCTACTGAACTCAGCAGAACCCCAGTGAAAAGCTGCAAGCAGCTTGTGAGAAAACTTCGCCTCTCTCTACTCTTTGGCACAGCATTTTTATTTGCAAGTTCCAGTTTCTGTCTACCCACTAAAGGAGGCAGATGATATAAAAATTTCCAACACTTCTTTAGAGCCTTTCAAAGAACAACTGTTGAGGACTTCTCACTTCATGCAAAGCATCTTCTTAAATTAAGATCTTCCTAAAGCAAACTCTTATGAATATTTCTGCTTGTGAATATTGCAACACATGAAAAATACTGTGCCAGGCAACTGAAGCTTCTGCTGTGACAGTATTCATCCATGAGTTGGCAAAACCTGCTCTGATTTCATTCAGAAGCTGCTGTGACCCTTACTTGGACAAGAGAACGAGAAGCCATCTGGCAGTGTTCAACATTTTAAACAGAATACATGTACAATGTAATTTTAATATTGTTCTTACATTACTTAATATAAGTCCACTGGCCTAAACCAAGTTATCACTGATATAGAGCACAGCCAACAAGGCTGTAAGCAGTCCAATCTTCAATATTTTGAGGATTCTAGTCTTAATCTAAAGCCCAGTATGTGGTAACAAACAACAAAGATGTTGCAGAACGGTATAGATTTGTTTTAAAGCTACTTCTACCACAAAATCAAACTTACTTTATGAATTTTAAGAAAATATATAATAATTTTTACTTCTCAGAAATAATTTTCTCTATTATTACAGAACACATTAGTAACAAAAAAAAGAGGCAGAGCTTCAAAATATTATATTACTATCTTAGAATTTTAGTTACACGTGATTAAATGAACATTTTTATATAATGTTCGATTGAAAAAACAAGGAGGGAACAAGCACATCCTTAAGAGTTAAATACATGGCTTCACTGTGTCTTGAACAAAAGTTTTTCAGCTTAGACCCTCTGCGCCATTGGAACCTCATGGTAGTTTCAGCATTTGCTAGAAAGATGATCATAAGAAAATAACTTTAATGAACCTCAGCTGATGGACTTTAAGCTGACCATAGCAGCATGTTCTCATTGTTCCTTGACAGTCTAACATCTCTTTGGAAGTACGGATGCTAAGGGCTTTAAGATTTGAGGCACCTGATCATATTGTTTGTATGAAAACCTTCTACTTTGGAATAAGTTGCACGTAAATCCTCTGTAATTTTTTAATCTAACAATACAAGTGCCATTCAAAGAGATACAGAACTCTTTTTTCCCTTTAAATATAATCCATCTAGCAATCCTCATAAATACATTTCTTAATTTTATAATATAATACTAAATACTATCATAATCTCAAAACCTTAGAACCAATCACCAGCAACAGTGACAAGATGAAGGCTATGCTTATTATTTACATCTTGGGAATTCTCATACCACTTTGTGAACACCATGCATATCTTTATGAACACAGAATCTCCAGTTTGAAGGCAAAGCCTACCTCCTAGCTGCACTGTGTTTCTGGTTTTATTGTCAGTGCTATGAGTCTGCAAAACTCCATGGGTTTTAATGTAACCAAATGAAATCGCACCCAGTAGAAATACAGAACAAAAACCACACTTCCATTTCTGACTAGTCCAAAAATTGCCTAATCAGGCTTAAGGTTTTATTTAAGAAAACAATGGAACACAAATGTTTTGGTGAGGAACAACTACATTAGTGGAAACTTCTAAGCAAACAAATTTCTTCATGGGAAATGCTTGCTAACATGACATTTTCCAAACACGAAATGGAAGAAGCTTTAATGAGGAAAAGAGAGGTTATCAATTGCTCTATTTCCAGTTTTTTGCAGCCCTGATGAAGAAATAACCTGAACATTTTTATTTCAGCTTCTAAAGGTGCAAATCTGTACTCAGATAAAGTACCATGCTGGGGCCAGAATAAAAAAACCTGCAGGAAACACAGTTCATTTATAAAACAAAGTTCAGCAGGTAATGTCATTATTTAATTCAAACACTTGGCATACAGAGCAAAATCCCTGCCAACCAGAACAGACAGTGTAATAGATCTGTGGTGGGTACATAAATAGAAATATTATAAGACAACTTAGAAAACAATGAAGATGGCAGCTGCAAACCCATCTGTCTCATAGCTGAGCAGTAAGTGATGCTAGCAAGCTGAACTTTATCTGAGAAGTATGAGGCAAACCGGCCCACTTCTGCATTCCTACTCCTCCTGTCTCACACCCCCCAAAATCGCCTCTTTAGTTTAACAGTCAGCTCTAACTTCTAATTAATTATAACAAAATGTCCTCCAAAATAGTATTTTTTTTCCTCTTTAGCAAGAAACACAAACATTTCCCACCCCTCTCACAGACAAGGGCAGAACACTGTGGGTCAGCAAACAAGCAACTTCTGGAGCGAAAGGATAAATCTGAACAGGTTTAAACAATCACTAAAACTTTATCCTGCTGATGATGAAGCAA
Organism: Bolborhynchus lineola; assembly: GCA_025448015.1. Lineage (NCBI taxonomy): Eukaryota > Metazoa > Chordata > Aves > Psittaciformes > Psittacidae > Bolborhynchus > Bolborhynchus lineola. The sequence goes on along the minus strand of JAOEHX010028988.1, from coordinate 21,949 downwards.
CTAACTGTCTCAGACTGAGCCAGAAACAAAGTCACTAAGGGGAATAAATTCTCTGCTTTATCTCCTTACAAAAAGCCCTTTTTCATCTTGCTATGTAAAATCTGACTGTTGTGTTGGGAGGGAAGGAAATTTGGACTAGTGCCATCTCTTTGTTTTCTTTTTCTTTGAGAGGAGCTTGCTTGCCAGCAGAACAGTTCTTTCTGTGGGGTTAGTTCTGGACTTTTTTTACGCTGTGGTTTATTTAGTCTGCTTTTGCACTCCTACCAAGGATAAATTTGACCAGTATCAAAAGCCATCAGGTTTGACCTCTCCTCTTTTTACTCCATATGCTTGTGCAGAGAAAGCTTCACAGTATTGAAGTATCTAACATGCTATCAGACAAACAGCACTTCCAGGGAACAAGAAATATTAAGGCTATATCCTGGTTTTTGTGATAACATTATCATGTAAAGGCTGCCTGTTGCATCCTGCATACAAAGGATTTGCCAAAACAGGACAGAAATCCTTTGGACGGCCAGAAGCAACACCTTCTGGAAATCACTCTAGTGTTTTCTGAGCAGGAGGATCTGTACAACCTCACCATCTGCCAGCAAGCATGCAGCAGTGATGGCACCACATGTGTGCAAAGGTGACAAGGTTGAATGAGACAGAGTGACTACACCAAGTACCTACACTAACTGGATGCCAGGAGGGACACAAATACAGAGCTGTTTGGGTCTCTTTCTCACAGCAAAACAAGTCTACCAACATCCTATCTGCCCATGGGTATGGAATTTAATATGAGGCTAACCTTTCTCTTCCTAGGAATGGGTTCATCAAAGAGAAGGTTGCTTGTTTCGGCTTCATCAATGCCATCATCTGTCTGAGAAGGTGTCCGAAAAACTTTGAAGCTATCAGCTGACAGAGGTGGAGATGGGGTGGATGGATTGGACTGGTCACTGGGAGCATTCCAGCTCCAGTATCCACTGCTGCTGGTACTAGAAGGCACAAATCCTCCTTCTTTCCAAGATCCATTTAGGGATTCTGTCAAGGACAACAACAGCCATCATTACAACAGTATGTTTTAGGGCTAAGGAACTCTTTTAACTTATGCTTAGATGCCATATTGGTAATTAACTGTATGTTCAATAAAGAAAAGCAAAAGTGTTGGAAGTAGAGAGGAGGACCACGTCTGTCCTACTGCATATAAATTATATTTCACACACGATTTTTCATAAAACATGAAACAACAAAACCAAAACCAAGTAACATTTTCCCAAAAAGAAATGCTGAGTTTGGAAAAATAGCCTGCTCTGGAGCATAAGCTGCACTACGCAGTCAGATACTGCATGCACCATCAAGGGAAAACGTTCAAACACATCCTCAACTTTCAACAGGAACACAAGACTCTGGTGGGGCATCAGAGCAAGCTCTAAGCCACTGCATGGCCAACGGGAGATCCCCCTGGGAAGGGGACATACACTCTGAGCCCCAGGGCACTAAGTAGATCTGCAAAAACATGATACAACACCCCAGTAGACACCAAAGAAAATCATAATTAACACTGTTATCTCATAATCCTCCAGTGCACACACCTCTGCATAATTTGAATGCCTAAATGAGGTGGAAAGTATCCTTGGATGGATATCCCTTTGTCTTCATAAAGGTGTATCATTAAGCATCTGGTTTCAGAAGTAGGAGGCACAGATGCTGGATCACCTGCACACCTACTTGCTGGAGGAACCCCTTCCTCCATGCAGCAGTTCCCCTGACATTAGGTGGTAAGCAGACACTCCAACTAACATGCTACTCTACAACATAGTGGGTGACAGTAACACCTGCGTATCACTCTTCCCAATCCCTACAGAGGTTTTGCCGGGAGAGGAGTATGTAGATCATCAGCTCAGCAAAGGCATGGCTCAAGTGTGTCCAGAGGTACAACCATGGGTGGCTTTGCCTGAAGCTTTAGGTTCTTACAGGGCTCGGGCACATGTGCAAGGATGGTTTAGGTGCAGCTTCTCCCTAACTCAGGCACTGGAAACTTTTCCCAATGACACCATGTTGTGCAATACCCGACTTTGGAGTTGGCAAGCAAATAACATCTTATCTGTTGGTGAAACATTATTTAAGTGTGAGACAGAAGTCTTTTCAAGCCAGCGCCTGCCTTGAAGAGTTCTGCAGAAGTCACTCCTTCATTCCTTCTCAGTTTCTTACACACAAATTTAACTCATGACATCAGCAAGAAAATGATTTCTACCACCTGCTACCAAAAGCTTAGCCCAAAACCAATGATTTTTTTTTTCCTTTCTCCTAATTCAGTTGATTTTGGATTAAACCCTTAATCATTAACATCAGCTGCTCACAAAACAGAACACAGTGCTCCACCATCTAAATACATACATAAAAATGGCCCTGTACTTACTTACACAGAGCATAAATATGATCTCCTCCCACCCTCCCAAATTCCACTTTGGAAAAGGACATAAATATTTCTGGCACCTACTGAGTTAACACATGAAAATGCCATGTTTTGTTTCATGATTACAGCCTTCATGCGACTGCAATGGAGGTGAATTTTGTCTCTTGTAAGTATTTGTACTTGAGTCTTGTGCCAAAGCCAAGTAGTACATCTGGTACCGGCTTGCGACCTTAGCCTAGCTTAAAATGTCCATTGCTTCAGAAAAGCAAAGAAAACAGCACTCCTTCAACTACTACTTTCTGACATTTGTGGTGGTATTTCATATTCTCAGGGTTTACAGCTTCTCCTCACCTTGCTGAGAAAGAGATGCAAATCAAGAATATTTTTAAAGTAATACAGAAAAGACTGAATAAGGCTGACAACAGGAAAAAACAGACACTGGCTCTCATTAATGCTAACAAATCTGTCAATGTAAATAGATTTAAAATATAAATAAATGCAACTTACTCTTATTTGGGGGCTCTTTTCACATTGCTGCAGTTGCGTGAAAGAGAACCAGACCAAATATTACTCAGCTGCAGGGAAACAAGGGCCAAACTCTGATACAGTTTACATGGGTGATCATCCCCAGTAATTCCAGCACAGATCAGACTTTAATATATATGCTAATGCTATCTCTTTATACTTTTAGGCAAAATTCCATTTGTTTAAACAAATATTCTTTTAATTTCACTGGTACTTACTGCCTCTTTTTAGAAAAGGATGTAGACAGAATTAATCATTAGTGCATTTGTAGCTCGTATTACAAAGATCAGAGCCTAGCTTTGCAACACCACATGAGCTTTAAATTATCAAACCTTTACACTTTAAGTCTTTTAGTACGTCTTCACTCAGGATATTCAGAGAGAAGGTGCCCAGAAACAGCTTCAAAATCTTTGCCTGTGACTACTGAAAACACACGTATTACTTTCTCAGGTTAGTCTTCCCCGATTCAGAGAAACAGACAAACTATGTGAAGGCATATCAAAGAGCACTCAGATTGCATGAAGAAATATCAAAGGCAGTTAACAGCTACCATTTACCTATTAGCAATTCAAAAGGACTTGTTTGGAACATCTTTCCAACCAACAGCTGCTAGCTAACATGCACTGCTGCTCCTGGCAAGTGTCATCTGCTCAAACTGTCTACACTGGCAGACACTGCCTTGCCCCACAGCAGAGCAGCTCCCTCTGAACAAAGGTGCAACATGGGACATGTTTGTGCCTCAGCCGCTCCAAATCCCTGCCTGGCACATCAGCACAGATCCATCTTTATCTGTGGTTCTGGCTGCAGGCAGAGCAGCTGGAGAACAGGTTTGTTTTACCCCTCCACTGTCCTCCCCTGCAAGCAGACAACCTCCAGCCCTGAGGCAGGATGGTCACTGGGGATGTCACTGCTGGAAGCTTCCCAGGGCTCCTCTGAGCAGCGGCACTCCTTGAATACTTCCTGTTTTCAACAGTGGAGAGCACACAAACAGAAGCCATGGGTGTTCATGGCTATAATTCCAGCTAAATGTTTTGTGGAAAGAAATGGAAGGAACACACAAGTTGTTCAAAAATCTTTAAAACTGGGATATTTGGTATGAATTCCTTTTAAGAACGCTATTCACTGGATTGCGCCTGCTTCCATGAAGAACTGTAAAGACATTCCCTATTAGTTTGTATCTGTTCCTTAAAGTCCTCTGATTATTTACAGCTGGAGGGCATATAGTGTCTTAAGAGTCACATGTGAGTAAGAAAAGCAAGAGTCACACAATCCTGAGACATCCTAACAAGGGTGTCCTAATTTAAATTATTCCTTCAAAAATAACACTTCTACACATTTTTTCCAACTCCAGCCCGGCTTGCACAGATTCATTATATTTGATTACCAATCACATTATTATTACCAGTAACTTTTTAGATTTATTTTTATTTGTGTGTCTTCTGCTATGCCATGAATAGTCTTTTAAGAAATTATGGATGTGATCCATAACTGACCTCGTGCTCACCAACAGGGAAGGGCTGGTTGGAAATGTGATGCTCCAGGGCAGCCTCGGTTGTAGTGATCATGAGATGATTGAATTCGAGATCCTCAGGACAGTGAGAAGAGCGTGCAGCAAGCTCACTGCCCTGG
>JAOEHX010028987.1:0-17962 GCA_025448015.1 Bolborhynchus lineola | reverse complement strand
ATAGGGAAAGGAAAAGAGAAAGTGGAAAGGGAAGAGGAAAAAGAGGAAAAGAGACCGGAAAGGGGAAAGGAAAGGAAAAGAAAATAATAAAAAGGAGAATAAAAGAAGGAGAATAAAATTAAGAAAAGAGAAAATAAAATACAAAAGGTAAGAGAAAAGAGGAAAGAGAGGAGGGAAAAGTAATAAAAGAAAAGAATCCAAAAGAAAAAGCCATGCAACTCTTTCTTTATGATTTGCAACAAGAATTTCAGGCGGCGTTTTCATGCACCAGGACTTTAAGCCTAAAAAAGGCTCCTGGGATTTCGTGTTTTTTTGGTCTTTTTTTGGTTGTTTACTCGCTCAGCCCTTGCTGGGGTGATTTCTCAGGCTTAAAACTGCAGTTTTGCTTGTAGTTGTGCTTACAATGCCCACAGCAGGGTCCTGAACTGCAGGCTCTCCTGCTCTCCAACCCACCTCGGAAGACGCTGTATGCGCAGGGAGTCGTGTCTCCTGTTACATAGTGTCAGGATAGCAGAAACTTTGTCGAATTGTATTTGGGTGAAAAACACCTCTCTTGTTCCCGGGCCCTCGCAGAGGTGTCGCTTCATGTGACACGAGTCGTCAACAGAACATGGCAGAAGTCCAGGGGCCAGCTGACACGGCCGATCCCTGCCTCTTTCTTTGACGTTCCAGGGGTTACACACATGGAAGTAGACGTGCACCGTGTATTGCAGTTTGTTTGGATTTGTCTCACGTGTTTGCACAGTCTCTACCCAGTAGGATAACACTTTCCAGCATTTTAAGAAACAAGCAGCACTTCTTAAGTAGTACCAAAAGAAGAGAAAATCCTGGAGCACTTTTCCAGCCGGTAATAGCCACTCTGTCCTGGGATTTTCTAGTCTGCCAGTGAAAACGTCATCATGGGGAAAAACATAGCTGCTTTTCCAGAGTGTCTGCAATACCTAAAGACATTAAAGCAAAATAAATGCGTAGTTGTACAAACTGATCCCTCCTCACAGCAGCAAAGGCACAGCATTACTTCTCCCAGACTATGCTACGGCACTTGAAGCTGGATGGGGAGCACTGTCTGTGTCTCTGGTGTTTGACAGTGAGAGGATTCAGTTGAGGAGCTGTGGTCTCCGTATGGGAATATTGGTGCAGAAGTTTTTCCTGCTAATAAGTCACAACACTTTTAAAATTAGAATACACGGATGAACTGCAAAAAGGTCATTTAAAGTTTAACTACATACCACAGAAAACCACATTTCAAATATTTTGCCTTTCCCTTCCAGTTATAAAGGCAAGAAATACTTAACAGATAAGTCATATCTGAAAGAAGTCAACATTCCTGCATCAAGCAGTTATTTATAAATCAAAATATTTATCCCACATTCTCTTCTGTGCTAGTAAAAACCCCAAAACACTAAGATATTTTTTCACTTTCATAATTTTCCCTCTACATATTTTAATTTCCAGAACATTACTGCTTATATTATAAAATTAGCTGTGCTCAGTGGGGCTTTTTTAAACTATATTTTTGCAAACAACTTGTCCTTTTCACTCTGTTAAGCAGTCTTTTATTGAAAGATTGGAGTGGACTTGGTTGGTTTCTTCAGTTATGCTTTATTAATATCCCCTGTGTTACTAGAAGGTGAAAACACTGTGAACTGTGCTCACCTGAAACACAGTTCGTAATTTTATGCCTCTCTTCCTATAAGCACCTTCTTCCCCTGGATTTACAGCAGTTACTAATGTCTTGCAGCAATTTTCTGCATTTCACTCCTGGACCACTAATGTTTTTACAGTAAGCATGAAGTGTTTGAAAACCAAACTGGCAATGGAGTCCATCTCTCCGGGCTGCCAGTAGCTCACTCCAATGGATTTCCCGTTGGCTGCTATACACCAAAGTTAATAATTGTCATCATCATCATCATCATCATCAAGACAGAATAAGCATGTGTCCAAACCCAGCTGTTTGCACGAGGTGAAGAGCAAATCCCCTTTAGGATATCTTGGCTCATGACCAGCTTGGCGCACTTGAATGGCAAATTACATCTCTGTTGTCCCTATTAAGAAACACCTCAGCTGACATTCAAGACAAGTTCACAGTTCAGGCTCTGTTTAACACAAATTCTCTCTCCTCTTTCAGTTCTGTTTAAAAGAAGTGCCAAGTATTAATACAAAGCCTTAAAACATGCATTTCACAAGTCAAAGAAGCAAACTGTTCAGTACTGTGAAGGGACATGATTTTACTAAGTGTCATCTGGCTCCAGGCACTCATTTGCTAACTCAAGACATAACAGAACACAGCTGAAATGATCATTGGCCAAAATGGGTTTGAAAAGAGTCTTTTACATTTCTGCTAAGATATTCCACTCAATGACCTCACTTGTTTAAGTGTTTTCTCACACAAACCCTCAGGTACCCCAGTTCCTACACCACCTGTAACTGTGATCCCTACTAGGTTGTTTGCCGTTAACCTGGTTCTGGGTTCCTGGTTTCTCATACGACTGTGGATGACTCTGCTAAGTGAAATCAGGAAGTAGAAGCAATGACAGTCACTAAACATGAGGTACAGTGAGGTGACTGGTATTTTCCAGAAGAAAGAAATGCCCTTGAACTTGGGTTGTGGCAAGCTAGAGATGGGACCGCTGCGCAGCAAAAGTCTAGTTTGAGAATTGTGCCCACCTGATCTTTTTATGGGTCAAGATCCACAGTAGTGGGGGTTGAAATCTTTGTTTTTTGGTTTTTGGGGTTTTTTGGTTGGTTGGTTGGTTTTTTGGGTCTGTTGTGGGTTGCTTTGTTTTGTTTTGTTTTGTTTTTGTTTTTGTTTTTTTTTTTTTTTAAATGAACCTCAAAATATCTTCTGTTGGAACATTTCAGAGACCAATAACGTTTTCCAGGCACACAATGTGCATCCCCCTTGGAGCCCAGCTATAACCCAGGATTGCAGCAGGTTTCCTGGCAGGCAAGACATGGCCAGGCACGTTTGTTGAGGACATTCAGAAGGGGCACAAACAAGATCCACATCAGCTCCAGACATCAGTGAGTGCTGGGAAACATTGTCAGCTTGGTTCAGAGGGGCCAGGTGTCCCCCTGACCTTCACCTGATGCCTGGTTAGCAGCTGAATCTAGCTAAGCAGTGTTACATGCAACACCTTTTAATCTTGATACATATTAAACAACAATATATATATGTATGCAAGCATATATCTACATGAGTATCTACATACACATAAATACATAGGCATATAGTGCACCTATGCTATTAAGCATATCAGATGCATATTAAACAATATCAGAGATGAACTGGAGATGGCAGTCTAAACTGGAATCAAGGGTGGTAAGAAACAGTGTGCCAATGTGAGTGAAAGCACTGGAGGAGAGTTCACAGGATCATAGCCCCAGAACTTCTCAGGCATACCTGAGTAAAATGGCTTAAACACTTGCAAAAAGTTGTTTTCAGGTAAAACACACGGTCCTTACTCACAGTCCGGGGAACTGAAAATTAGCTAAGAAAGACTAAAACAAAAATTCATGCATAATTTATGACTTAATCAATGTATGTTCATTAAACAAAGATATTTCTTTGTCTGCAACTGCAGACTTCCAAACAGCGTGCCCAGGCTGAAGATTCTGTTTCCTATCTTAAGTGAGATTTCACAGTATTACATGAATATTCTTCAGCTTAAAGGAAAACAGTAAGATTTAAAAATACACCATCATTACTAGTGAGGAAAGTCAAATAATCACTCATATGCCTCAAGTGCTGCTTGTGAGAAGGCTTAAAACAAAATAGTGCTCCCGTATTACTTCCAAAGCAGTATGAAGGTGGGGATGTGGGGACGAAGCTCTGCCTGTTTTATTGGTTCAGAAAGCAGGGGAGCTGGGTTTGAGAGATGAATGTTCAGGTCTCCAGAGACTGCTTAAACTGAAGGAGGGTGGAGGAAACAATGAGATGGCAAACTCCTCTAAACCCACAGGGCTGGCCATGGCCATGGGGACTCTGCCAGAAAGCAGGGTGATGTAGAACGTGTCTGGGCAGTTGCAGGGGAGGGAGGAAACACCAACCAACATGCTGCCTTAATTGCAAGACCAAAACTGAGCTACAGCTGGCTCAGTTAGGAACCAGGCAGTCGTCAGTGCAAAGACAGGGCAAAGAAAGGTGTTACCAAATAGTTGGCGCAACTCTGAGCAATGTTTCAGTATTTTCAGGTAGTGTTCAAAATAAATCCTAACCAGAAAAAAAACCCCACAAACCAACAACTTCAAAACAAAACCACCCCACTCCAGACCTGTTTTCCTCTTTTGCCTAACAAATTACTTTACTCCCTAAAAATGAGATGGGAATTCCACCCTGACCATCAGCACACTTAGGCATCAGTGCGGGGTGGAGTGCCCCATCTCAAACACACACATTTGCTAAAGCACATTGAAATTGTGTATTTTTTTTAAATCAATGGAAATATCCCCCAGTAACACATATGTTTATGAAGTAGAGGAACACACACACTCATTGAGGCATTTTATGGAGATCCTTTATAAAATGCAGGTGGTGGCCCAGGATAGGTCAGTATTTGTATGAGACGGTACGTGCTTCGGGTTCATAGAGGAATCGTGCAAGCTGCGAGGTTGGCCCCTGGTCAAAAAAGAGATCTCGGCAAGTCAGTCTGCCATCTGCATCCACACATGTTCTGTACATCATGAAGGCAAACAAGGCTGTTGGAGAAATGGGGAGGCAGAAGCAGATGGCAAGAAGCCTGAGGGGAACCAGTGCTGGCTTCTCTCCCCCCATTTAGGTTGAGGAAAAGGACAAGAGCTCAGCTCCCCACATCCATGCCTTGGGCTGCAGCCAGACAGCAAATCTGGGTTGTTTTTTGCTTTGTTTGAGTTTTTTTTAAGGAGGTGCATGGAATTCTATTGCTGTTCAGTATTTTGTCCTTTTTCCTTTTTTTTCTTTTTTTTTTTTTTTTACATAATGGAAGCTTTAGCACTTTAAGTGGCACAGTTCAGAAGTATATGCCTTACCTATATCCTATATTCAAAGATACATCAGAGAAAAGGACAGTAAGAAAATAGAGGAGAGGACATTATAGGGTAAATGATTACAAACAGGAGATGGAAGAAATTGTATATCAAAATTACTGCCAATTTAATTGCCAAATAATTACGCTGCCACGTATTTAAATTAGAAGAGAATACAGGCCTTCAGATACTCCTTTAACCAAAGATCTTCTGAATTGAATGTAGAGCCACAAAACCAGTGCAATCCAAATTATTAATTTTTAACAGTTGATAACCCAAAAATACTGGACTGAAATTAGTAAAAATGAAACATAAGAAGTTGTTCAATTATATGTTTCATATATAAACCAAATGCAAAGCTTGTTTTTCAGTTAATCTACTTAAATAACATATTTTAAAATTCTGCAGAAAACTGCAGCTCTGTTTTTTTCAGTAAGTGTTAGTAAATGAAGCTACAGTCATTTTCAAGAAACTAACTTTCACTAGGTTACTAATCCAGCTGTCTTTACAAAATATCAACCATATGAGTCTCCTACAAACAGCTTGTCCTATAAAAGATGTTCCTCTTCATTTATTGTTAGAAACTCTTCATGCACAATAGGTTAACACAAAACAATGGATCAGCACACAATAAGTCAAAAATACATAATAAGTAGTATTCAACATTAGCTTGCAAAACTAAACTGCTCCTTCTCTGAACTTGCATGTGTGCAAAAAGTACCACTTGCAATTTGCTTCTGAATGTCTATGCTGGTTAAATTAAGACATTCTAGCATTGCTGTTTATCAGTCTCATGAATCTTACCTTTTAACATTTACCTTTTAACACAATAAACAATGTCTTGTTTATACTCCCAATTGTTGGTCACTCTCAGTATTTTAGCATGTGGATTTAAACCACCTGAATATAGAAACATATCAAATTTTTAGCTTTACCACTTTAATACTTACAATTGAATTCCCTAATTTTCTAAACTTTGTTTCATTCACTGATTCCATGTGTGATTGACAGAATAAAAATGCACAGATGTTCTAAAAAGCCAACATTTTGCTTAAGACTTATGGGAGATGACTACAACTGCATCATTGATTAATTTAAAAAATTGCATCCATTTGCAAAACACATTTTTTAGACTATAGTTGATTATGTCTAAACACATATGCAGAATAGATTAATATTTTAATCTCTATTGTCCAGACTTTCATCAGATCTAATTTACACTGTGCTTGATAGTGAAATACATATAAAGTGGCATTAAAAGAAAAATCCTTATCTTTCCCTTTTGACTTTTTATAAATCAAATTAGTTTAAATTACTATGACAATATTATTATTAATTTCATTTTTACATCTAGCTGCCCACTAAAACTCAATTTTAAGCAGATTTAATCCCTTTCCCATTTGGTTCAATTACATTTCCTGAATGGATACCTGACCTTTCACTTTTAATTTATACAAAAAACTTTTCCATAACTGCATGGGCACAAGTAAAATAATATCCAATACCTCTATGAGTAACAACTGCAAGTTCTTTAGTTCTTTCTATCTGCTCAGCATTTCTTGGTCGTCTTCTTGTGCTTTGTAAATTTCCTTGATGAAGGGAGAGTGCTTCCTTGGAAGTGGCCGACTCTGGAACTGATTTTCTTATATTCATAGCTTGCACTTGCTGTTCTTCAGAAGGTTGTCTATAGATGGTCACTGCACTGGATACAGCAACATCAGCAGATGTGCTAGCAACAGTAATAGCACCAGTAGTGGCGGCAATACGCTCCTGTAACTCACCAGTGGAGGCAGTTTTGATCAAAGTGGAAGAACCTGTGGGACACACAGCACTGGATGCTAACTTTTTCTTTAGAATTTTGTTTTCCTGATCAACCTAAGAGATCATATTTCCCGTTGTTTAACATAGTAATGACAACTAACATGAAAAGAAGATAGTCAATATGTTTATTTAGAAAATTAATCAGATTTTTTTTAATGCTAGTGAATGTCTTGCAATTATAGTGACATTGCAAATTCAGTTTTAAATGTCTTCAATAACTTGGTAGAATAAACTCTTGTACCAGTCAGCATGACAGCACATAACTTCCACGACTGAAAATTCACTCCTGAACTCAACATGGCTAGAGTAAAATATACACCTATATCATTAAAAGGGACATGTAAAAAGTCATAACCACCTTATCAAGCAGTGAAACAGCAGCATTATATAGTAACCTAGGTAGCAGGAAAGCTTCCATACACCAACTGCTAATAGGGCTGACAAATATGTTCATACATTTGATTCTCTTAATCAAAGATTCATAGGGCTCTAAAAGCTCTTTTAGAATTGATACAAGGCTAAGGGTGGGTGGATAGCAAAATGTACATGTATAAACAAAACATCTAAACATAATTCTCTAAACTTGGATAAAGGCTGTAATTCTCTTTTTGTTCTGATTTCTGTAATAGGCCAGATTACTTTACTCAAAAAACCCACCCACAGAATGTTTGGAGAGTTAAAAATTTTCCCATGCACTGCTTGCAAAAATACTAAGTGAACATTCCTGGCTTGTCTAGTAGCTAAAACATATAACCCATGTGGGAACTTTTAAGATTTTGTTAACTTTTTAGTCCTTCCCTATTTCCCCGATTTAGCTACAAATGTTTGGAACTAAAGTCTTTCACCTGTGAGCATTTAGAATATGTAACACAGTAGCAACTCCACCTTGACTGGAATGAATAAATGACTGGGCAATGCATAAAAAAATTCATAACAAATTAGCATAAAAAAATAATATAAAATGAACTGTACTACGTTATACTAGTATTTTAAAAATATGGAACAGTTATTACATAATAATGATTATGGGGCTCTTGAACAGTCATTCTAACAATATTTTTTCACACTTTTTACTGCCCTCTCACACAGACTTTGAGACTTGTCCTTTTAAGTGTAGTGAGTGATGACAGGATGGAAACAAGAGTTTCGCACTGCTAGAACTTCTACACTAGAAAATGGAAGTATGACTCCCAGAAGAACTGAGTAGTATATAGCACCTTTCATACACAAGGTACATCAAATCTCTTGATAGAATTACCAAGTGTTCTGTATAAATAAACAAAACAGATCCTAATGCCAATATAGTCTTGCCAATATAGCTTCTTTTGTTTACTGCAGAAATTTTAGACTGAAAATGTCTCATTTTGCAATACTGCTAAAAAAACAGTACCATAACAGAATACTTATGCATTATACAGACAACCAATAAGGCTGTTGTGGGTACATATTATTTTTGCTATCTTACATTTTATGTGTTAATACCTGTTCTTCACTACAGCACTTCTAAGTCATACACTGGTGGTTCCCTCTACAAAATTAAGTGACTGTAGAAGTACCAGTAAGATTCCAGGTTTATGCGCCACAGACAGAACCAAAATCTGTTTACTGTCCTGTGATGAGAGTACTATAAGTAACCAAAATAGACCTAGACAAGTTTCAGTCTTTATTTCAGAATAAAAAAAGAAAATTGCTGCAACAGGGAATAATATCAAAAGACAGGACAAGTTGTAATTCAGGACGCAATAACTTTTTAAAAACTGTTATCAAGATTAAAACACAGAAAATACAAGTGCATGGTCTAGAGATATTTTGGAACAAGGTAATGCTGATTAAAACACAGAAAATTTATTGCATGTTGTATAACCACTACTATTGATGCAAGATCTATGTGGATGCCATTTTTATCATGCAAGCAAGTATACAAGAACAGGCAGTCTCTTGCTCCCAGTATCAAGCTCAAAGCAAAATTAAATTCAGAATCTGTCAAATAGCATATTATACCTTACTGCTTTAAAGAGGCACAGTACTTTAAATGAAAACAATTTAAGAGGAAGTTCATCTCAAAGGAGAAAAGCAAGAAAAATTATGCTTGCTTCAAGCTTTCAAGCTTATACATTGAAAACAGCTGTGAAACTTTGATCAATAGTCAACTTTCAAGTAAAACACCTAACTTGTTAGGCTTTCATATACACTTACACTGCAGAAAAATGAACATGCAGGTCAGTAAAAGGTAAACAGTGTGGTGTGATTTGCATGGAAGATTTTAAGACAAAATTAAGGTTATGGATAAACAATCTGGTAAGTATCAGTTACTGCATAGAACACACAAATTCATGTTTGCTTAAATATCATTTGTAATCTGTAAAAACATGAACTTTGGTGTCTTATTATTCTATGAAAACCGGCTTAGATCAATCGAAACACCTCTGTTGTATGGCCAATGTAACATACTCTTCAATTCAGTCATCTGCAGTCTAATGTGATATTTCAATTTTTCAAAGAGACTTTTAAAAATTGCAATTTCTTAAATGACACAAAGCAACCCCCACATAATATTTTTCCCTGCATATTACAGTTCAAACAATAAAATAGGCAAAAGAAGCACAAAGTCACCATGAAAAATAGTGCAAGAAGGAAGGAAAGAAGACTGATTCCTGCTTTTTGGACAAAATTTAAAACAATGATTTTCAGTCAGCTGAAGTCAACCCAGAGGTAGGTCATCACTTTGAATTCACAATCAGCAACTAAGAAAATCTGAGGCTTAAGGAACTGCCAGGCTGCACCATGGGAGGAAGCAATAAGGATGTAGAATCAAGTAATTGTTGCTTTGGGCATGGGTTCACAAGAACGGATCCTGACCAGATCCCAGACTAAAGCAGTCTGAGACCTACTAGGCTGCACATTCATTTCTCTAAGTGAGTCCCTGTGGCTGGAGAAGAGATTAAAATCATTAAAATTGAGGACTTTTATGTGTCAAGTATACTGCTTAGGTAAGTAAAGATTTGAAGCGATATTTACACAAAAAATAATCACAAATATATGTAAGTTGAAGGAGATGAAGCTAATTATCTGCAGAGCAATTCAGTTCAGGAAACTAGTCTGAATGAGCTACTACTCAAAAGTGTTGTAACTGCTAAAACTTTGGATAACACAAACATATGGAAGACCCATAAGCCTTTCTATTTATATAAGGAGTGGATGTTGCTCCTGATTCCAGGATCATTTTCAGTAAAGAGGCAAGAGCCTTTGACATTTGCCTGAGACAAAGCTTCAAAAATAGACTATGAATCTGTGCTAGATGCACACACTTTGCATATGCAATATGCTACAAGTATACACAGGGTTCTTGTTGTAAACATGATAGCAAAGGAAATTTACCCCAGATAAACTCCTAGTGGAAGTTCTTACTTAATATAATGGACTAACTTTTTACAAGTACTCCCTAAGGGAATAAAATAATGTAGGGAGATAATCAATACCTTTGCCCACTCTCAAGAAGCATTCATCAGCAGAGTACCTGGGGAAAAAAAATGGTATCTAATACAATGAAAATGCTTTCATTGAAAATGATTTTTTCTTCCCTTTTAGAAGCCTATGATTTGGAAAAGCTTCCCTTTAAAACAGGAAATACTAAACTAATGTATTTTCCCTCTTCAATCATGACAGATACTTGAAATGTATGCATGTAAGTACTGTGCGAATATTAAATTAAAATTTGACAACTTTTACAAACTCTTGTACTGAATAAAAGCAGTCATGGTAATTCATGCGTTGGAAACCATAATCAGACAAATGCAACTCTTGTTATATATCTTAATTTGAACGTCTATGCAGTTTAGAAATAAGTTGTTTTCTTAACAAAATCAATTCATTTCAGACAAGACCACCTAAGTTTTATGCTCTCATTTTAGAATCTTGAGCTCTGTGCTATGTTAACCTATTATGTTCAATCACAGATTAAGATGGAGATTTTAGATGTGGCAATTGTATCCTATTAAATTGGAATTGCTTTCCTCTTGCAGTTCCACAAGCTTCTACAAGATAAAGTATTAGTGATTGGTCAACATACATTAACACATGATTTAAGATTGTTTTTTTTAATAAAGTTAATGTAATTAGCTACTAATATTTAGCTGTCATTCTTTCTTATAAGATCTGACAAACCCTAGGGCAAAATAGACTTCAGGAGGCCTCCTGTTACAAAAACCTAAAGCAGAGTCAGCCATAAGTTCAGACCGGTTGCTCAGGGCTTTATCCAGCCAGGTCTGAAAAAAACCTCCTAGAATGGAGATTGCACAATCTTCCTGAGCAATTTTCTCAAATGCAAGACTCCCCTCATAGATCTGATTGTTTCAGATTTCGCTAGTTGTCTCTCATCCTCACACAACGCTTCACCATGAAAAGCTTGGCTCTCTTTTTTCATGACCCCCTTGTAGGCATTTGGAAGCTGCTATTAGCTTTACTCTCTTCTCCAGGTTAAAAAAGCCCAGCTCCCTCAGTCTTTCCTCACAGGGAAACTGCTCCAGCCCTTCAACCCTCCTGGTGGCCCTCCACTGAACCCGCAGCAGCAAAGAGCTTACCTTTCCTGTCATAGATCCCAGACATGATACACTGTTCCAGCCATGGAATAGGTCACAAGAGTGTTTAGGAAATGGCAATAACCCTTCTTTTTCATCTTATGGCTACATTCCTGTTATTATAACTCATCATGTTTTGCTCTCTGCTGCAAGGGTATACCAGCAGGATGTCTCCCACAACCCACAGGACCTTTTCATCAGAGCTCCTTGCTATCAGCCAGTTCTGTTGCCAAGGGTTCTTCCTACCCAGGTACAGGGCTTTACATTTGCCCAATTTGCATTGCATAAGACTCCTGTCAGCCCATTCCTCCAACTTGTCTGTGTTACAGTGGATGGCAACCCTGACCTTGACTATGTTGATTTTTGACTGACATCTTGGTGTTGTCTGCAAATCCAATGAGGCTTCACACTGTCCCTGATCCAAGCTCACTGATAAATACATTGAACGGAACTGGTACACTGTACCAGGATGTAACCCTACAGTACTTCACTTCCTATTGGACTCTACTTAGAGTATAGCCCATTTATGACTGTCCTCAAAATTTATACATTTTAACAGTAGTGGAAGAACAGATGAATACTGGCAAATTATTCATAAGACCAAATATATGGCATTTAAGGTTACTGTTCTCAGCTGCTCTAATTCATTAGAACTAGTTTTGCTGACCAATTCCCAAGAAATAGAGTTCAAAATGTGAGAGTAAGTATGAATATTCGCTGTCTATCTTGTTTATTCAGGATGAATTCAAGATGCAGGACTTCATTAGTCCTTGTGACACATATGATCCCACCAGATTTCCCAAACAAAGCTAAAGGTTAATGTAGTTGACCTTAGACAGGACATACTACAGTCAGGTGCTAATGAGGTCAGGCTAGGAAATTTCCTGTATATCTCGGTATCATGAAGTAATCTATTCTATCATTTTGCAATGGGCAATAGAGAAAGAAGTGTTTACAGTTTTAAGCAAAAATTAAATTCATATTTCATTAAAGAATAAAATAGATGATTACAATTATATATAGAACTGCAAAAAAGAGTAATCCCTGTATTCAATCTTCATTCTTTCAGATGTTCAAGGACTTTCAGCCAAGACTTTTTGCTATCCTTACTTAAAAACCTTCCCATAGTTAATTAACTTTGTAGTGACCAGTGAATCCCATTAAGAAGTTGTTCTGCGTTGTTTGGGTTTTTTTCTAATAAAATGACTTAATTAACTTTTCACTTTCATGTTCTCTGTCATTAGATATCTGCTGCCTGCAAGACTTTCCAATGTAATTACAAACTTAATTAGAATAATGTATTCTAGATCTGTTAAAACAATTTTTAAGTCAGTGTAGGTACAGCACCTTATCTAACATATTTTCATAGATGTCATTCCGAACTTGATATTTTCACAATTTTTTTTTTTTATTCTTCATAAATTTCTAGCAATTTTACCTGCTCTGAAGTTCAAATTACACATTTGCTTGTGCTGATTTTCAAGAAAATAACAGAAAAGAAAGAATCTGGAATGCATATACATATTTAAGAATCTAAAGTCAGTATAAATGGCTGACAGAAAACATTCTTCTGACCAAACTGATTTTCAGTTTCCAGATATTCAGAAAGCAAATAAAACTGTGAATTTAAAGAAATACATGACTGAAAAAATGTTACTCAAGACAAGTTTCTAGACTTCAATTCAAAAGGCAATGATCCTTGGATTTATCCAAATAGCAAAGACTCCAAAAGCTGTCTAGACACCATTATATTGTAGTACTCTGATTTCTTATCAACAAAATGGCATTCATACTTCCCTTTCACTGCCAGAGAGATAGTAATATTAGTTGTCTAATATACATTCAGTGCTATAAGCAAATAAACTAGCATGCATAAATCAAATAGACAGCTCCAGAGAGAGCAACATTTGCTAAATCTGGAGCCACATACTGTTATAACTTTGGATCTTATACTTTTTCTTTTTTTCAATGATGTTTAGATGTGTGGAAAAATAATGAATAATAAAATAAGTAATAATTGCCATTCATTTATTCTTTGCATCAAAAAAATCTTTTTAACACCGATCTTGAGTATCTAGGTCAGGTATCTAATCATTGCCCTAAGAAGACTAAATGCCTGAATTTTCTGTTTAAATCCAATGTTAAGCATCATGGAGCTATTTGATACAAAGCTATTACTAAACATTACTAAAGTAATTGAAGGGTCGTAAGATTTATCCAACGTGTTAATCTTCACTACAGGGAAAATTATTTTAGGAACTAATAATTTTTTCTTTGTTTTTAAACAGATCTGTACTAATTAGAAATAATGCGAAGTTCCTAGAAAGGTTGTCCATTTTGCTATGCAAATGGCAGGCAAGCTTGCAGAAAACTTATCTTGACAGTTTACCTTAGTATCAATCTGTATATGATCACTGCAGAGGAAAGGATGCAAGTCTAATACTTAAGCACATCTTTTGTATCATTTACCTGTGTCTAGCAAAATTAACAGAGAATGCTACAGAATTTCTGAAGACTGTAGCCAAATAAGTGTAACTTTTCCATTAATAATACGAGGCCACAATACTAGTGTTGACCCCATGCAGGCCTGCCGTGGCCTGAGGCTGTTTTCACTAGTTTTGATAATTTGTAGTGGTCAAGTAAATATTTCCTGACCTGTTTGTATTGTTGTACTCTGAGAATACTGCATACACTTAAGTTCTGATAAAACTACATAGTCAACTGCATAACAAGCAGCAGCCTTTATGCTTACTGAGGCTGAGGGAGGCTAATGCGCAATTTCAGATTTTAGCAAAGAAAAATAAGTAAGAAACAGCCTGTGTTAAGAAGACATATAAAAGAAACAACTGAACTACAGTACTGAAGAGGAAGCCCATCCCATCACCCCCATGAATATCAAACTCCCCCAACACAGACCCCTGGATGCTATCAGTTCATTATAATCCCCACTCTAGGAGCACAGTGAAAAGGGTGAAAATAAGACAAGAGAAAAACAGAGAAGAGTATGAAGGCAGTTCTTAACTTTCAAAAGCATATTATTATTATTGAGGCTTTTCTATATTACCAGGCTGTACCAGACTATCAGACCATTAAAACTTCAACTGGAATAACAATAAATTATTAATTCCATATAAATTGCATTCCCTTCAGCCATAACAAAATTCTGTGTCAAACACTGCATCATATGTGTGCATTACAATACAACTAACTTTAGATCTGAGGTTTTGTATACCAAATGTAAATTATGTTTCTGTGTATCTTAAACTCGTGAAGTAAGTACTCCTAATGGCTGTTGGGACTCTGAGAGATCTAATGGGCCTAAACAGCATTGCTCAGCCTTCTCTGAGCCTCTCTTCACCCATGCCTATGTGTCCGGGACCCCTAGCTTGGCGACATCTTCCTTGACCCAGTGATACCACAGCTGTGCTGATTCCCAACCCTGCCCAGACACAGCTGCTGCCTGGCCTGCCTTGAACACTGGCTGTGGGCAGTTGGACCAGCACTGCCTGTGGTGCCTGGCACTGCTGGCACTCACGCAGATCCTTTGCTGTCCCCAGCTCAACAGCCCTCAGGGAGCCCTTGTCTCCTGCTGCACCCTGGAAAGTACTGTCTCTTAATCACTTAAAAATATAACACAAGGCATTAAATTTAACAACAGCTATTCTTCCCTTATTCTGACTCCAATTCTTATTATTCCCAGAATAAATAAATGAAGTTTACCTCTAAACAGAGTAAATGCTTATTATAAAAATAAGGCAAAGTTGAATGATTTATAAATGACACTGGACCATCTTTTATTTAGGGGGTTTGTCTAAAAGGTCAGGACAGGCTAAAAGATAGGTCAAAACCTAAGTGAGATGAAAATATTTCTTTGCAAAAGAAGAAGATTCCTTCACTATAGAACCTGATTCAAAATCCACTTAAAGTTTACGTACATAAAGATACTCATGCAGAACATTATGTGCTGTCAGCATCAAGAGGACAGTAACTGAACTTTTAAGCTATGAAGTAGACATCAAAAGTAGTCTTAGAAGTGTTATATATGCATTGCCTTAATGAGCATTTCAGACAATTTTGCACCACAATACAATGATAGTAATGAAAGAGCTCTCTTTTAATAGCCAAAATGTTACTAACATCCAAAATAGCTTTTGCGGTTACTCAAATGTCTTTCCTCAGCAGTGTATTATGCTGTATAGAGAGATGCTCACAAAGTGCCATCTTCTACTGAAGAAAGATATATTGGCTTGTCTAAAAGTATGGCAATTTGATTTTCAGAAATGGCAGATGGATACTTCTTACTTCTTTATCTGACAGAACTAAATAAGATCAACTTTTGAGAAGACTCTTTGGTCAGCACATCTGAGCACTTCAGACTTAGGCAGAATGGTTGAGGTTGAAAGACAGCTCTGCATATTATCTACTCCACCCCCACCTGCTAAAAGCTGGGTCAACATAGCAGGTTGCTCAAAACAGTGCCTGGTCCATGCTTGGTTTCTAATCCTGTAGGGATGTAGACTCCCACAACTTTCCTGGGAAACATGTTCCTTTCTTCTATCACACTTACAGCAAAAAACTTACTTCCATTTAAATGGAATTGCCCATATTTCAATATGTGCCCATTACCATTTATTCGTTCATTGGGCACCACTGAGAACAGTCTGGCTTCATCTTCATTGCTCCCTCTTACTCAGTCTTTATCACTCCTTCTCATCAGATATTTATACACATATTCACCAACATCCCTGTTTATTTTGAAATTACTGATACTTGGATGTGTCGTAAAAATTATATTCTTTAAATTAGAACCACATTTATTTGCAAGGGCATATATGAATCAGAAATTTGGAATAACACATGTTCTGAACATTCTTTCCACATTTCTATTTTTCTCATAAAAATACCATACTCTCAAATCATATTGTCTACTGTGACAATAATTTTCTGGGATACAAGTTCTATTTTGCAGAAAATCTCAGAGCTGACACTGGAAAAATCTATCTAAGATCACGCATCATTTCCACTCTGAAGAATACTCTTAAAACTAAAAATTAAATTGGTAGAAAGTTATCAGTATGTTTTAAGTTTGTTGAGATTGTGAAATGCCCTTTCAAGTCTGCACAATTTTCCAGAAATTATTCAAAACAAGGACATTTAGATTCCTGGACTCAATCACAAAAGCTATTCTTCCATTCAAAAAATGAAACTCAGTATTTCTCGCAGATTTGCCTATTATTTAGTCATGCTAGAAAGCATGACTTTCTGGCTTCTTGCTTTGCAGGAGCCTGCTTTCAACAACTTCTTTACCTGTTTTAAAGAGCTAACTACATTAGAAGGTACATCCATATCCTTAAACTATGAAGCCAACCAAAGAGGTCCTGGTAAGCAGAACTAGAATTCAGGTTTCAGACAACAAAAGGAACAAAACCCAGAAAGCAGGGCTAATATTAGGAGAAGATACTTAGAAAAAAAGCTCACAGAGAAGTCCACAGAACCAGGGGTCCGAAATGCAAAAAAAAGAGCAAGCTCTCTACCTCAGATATGGATCTTAATGCGTGGTAGAATTCTGTGGGATCCTTTCCATATAATAGATACTTCAAGGTTGCAAGAAAAAAGCCCTAAAGATATTGTGAAGAATTTTTCTTTTACTTTCATTACTCTACAAACATACAACTTAAAGGCTGAAGCTGCATTGAATTTAGGCTGTTTCTGAACTATTTTTTTCCTTTAAGAGAAAGATTATGTAAGAACACTGCATATAAAGTATAAATTCTTTTTAATTCATTCTATGAAATTCATGATACTTTTCAAATGAAGATACTTCAGAACAAAAATGGAATGTTCCCTTATTTCCAGCATACTAATATTACTGCAAGATTGGACACTCAGTCTCAACTCTGTGCCTGGCAAAATCTTGGAGCAGATTCTCCTGGAAGGCATGCTAAGGCACATGAAAAACAACAAGGTGGTTAGTGACAGCCAGCATGGCTTCACTAAGGGGAAATCCTGCCTAACCAGTTTGGTGGCCTTCTATGATGGAGCTATGGAACTGACTCACAGGGTAGAGCAGTTGATGTTTGGAAGGCAGATGCAGGGACTGTGAGAATGAACACCTTGGGCCCACTGTAGGAGAGCAATCCCAGGCACAGCTACAGGTTGGGCAGAGAAGAGATTGAGAGGAGCCCTGCAAAGAAGGACTTGAGGGTGGTGGTAGATGAGAAAATGAACATGAGCCTGCAGAGTGTACTCACAGCCCAGAAAGCCAACCATATCCTGGGCTGCATCAAAAGGAGAGTGACCAGCAGGTCAAGGGAGTTGATCCTGCCCCTCTACTCTGCTCTTGTGAGACCTCACTTGGAGTATTGTGTTCAGTTCTGGTGTCCTCAACATAACATGGACATGCAACTGTTGGAACAAGTGCAAAGGAGGGCCACAAGGATGATCAAGGGTCTGAAGCACCTCCTGTATGAAGACAGGCCGAGAAAGTTGGGGCTATTCAGCCTGGAGAAGAGAAGGCTGTGTGGAGACCTCATAGCAGCCTTCCAATATCTGAAGGGGGC
>JAOEHX010028986.1:61076-91818 GCA_025448015.1 Bolborhynchus lineola | reverse complement strand
AAAAAAAATACTAGGACTCCAAAGAAGTAAATTATCAGATACACGCTTCCCTATTACCTAAGCAGGAGGGATCTGCATTCATGTATTTGGAAGAGGAAGTGTGGTCTCAAGTGTGATAAAAAAGTGAGTCAAATTTCACAGCTAATTTAAAGTATTAAAATAGCATATCCTTGGAGAATTTAATTCCAGCTACTGTACCACAAACTGTTTTCAGTTCTATTTTTTAGGGGTTAACAGGTATAAAAGTTAAGAATACACATTCCAAATTAAATGAGAAAATGTTTATTACAGTATTTCAGGAATTTATATAATTGAGTAACAATGTCCAAGAGTCCTTATATAAAGCAGTAAAATATGCAGTCTAGTTTTGAGAATTCAGCTTACATGTAGCCAACCAATGGTTGTGACTGCAAAATTAGTGTAAAATGGTGAACCATGTGTCACTGGTGTTTTTTTTCCTCTAATCTTCGTCTAGGGCTGGCATATACCATAAAGTTTCCCAGAAACACTTATGTGTTCTTATTTTTTAAAAAATACTATTTTATTAGCTTATAATAATCAGAGGTTTCTCCTAATTTCTGACAGATTTCTGCTTCATTCTGCATCTTATTTCTCAGTCAAATGCAGTAGTAATATACAAACATACAAATCCTCATTAACACAAACATCTTAATAGATTCAAGCTGCTAATATACTATGGCAAGTTAATATTTCAAAGAATTGCTGAATTCCTCCAAATTTGCCTGAATTTCCCTGAGAGAATACCCCTGACCCTGCTAGTTGCTCTCTGTTATTTAATTGTTAGAAAACTAGAAAGTTAAATATTGTCATAAGTAAAGGGAACATGCAGGGAACAGCCATGGTGCATTATTATCACATGTGGGGAGAACCCTTATTTTATAGCATGCTACAAAACTGCCACAAGAACAGATCCTACCTGACTGAATGGAGAATGACTCTGCTTTTTGTTACAACTCTTTCAAAGGGCTGAAGTTTTTCTGATGCTGGATAACTGTGTGTTCATGCTGACTAGGACAGGTGTGAGCAGAGGTGAGGGCAGGAGGCATCAGAAGGAGGTGGTGTGTTGACATCTTCTCTCTGGTAGTGGTGTTTTGGATAGGCAATGCCCTTGCTACAACTCATCGTCTGGACAGAGATTATCACAGTCTTGACATGCAAGCTCTTCATTCAGTCTGGATCAGGGGTATTTCTGTAATTCAATGACAACAGATGTACAAGTGACACAACATGCTTGATTGTGCCAGGTAAGGTTGATCCTATATTTTCGTTAAAAAAAAACATTTTGGGAAGCAGATGGATGTTTTAACTAGTATTGAAGTTTCTCTCACCTTCACTTCTTTCAAAGGGTTTTACACTTAAAAATTTATTCATGAAACTCAGATATATTAAAGTCAAATTTTCCAAATAAGGAAATCAAAGTTGTTCTGACACCAAGTGCTCCACATCAGGTATTTTTGCCCTGATATCCCCAAGTTTCCATAACTTCACTTTACTTTGAAATTCTGTAAGTAAAAATAATTACGAGTTAGTTTTCGGTGGTAACAATCAAGCTAATGATGGATGAAAATATGAATCCAAAAACCTGACACACTTTTGAAAATTATGGCAAAGCATTAACCCTTAACAGGAGAATACAGATCAATCGTATGAAGACTGACAAGTACCTTGTTAAGCCTGTGTAAACAGCATGTAACAATGATGCGGGAAAATGGAATTATAACCACCCTGGGTTAACTGGAAAGATCCAGGTAAGAAAAGAGAGCAAACTGTACTGCACAGCATCCAGGAGTTTATGTTCAGATATACCTTACGTACCTAAGATAAGTCAAATATTTCCCACTTTTGTTAACTGGAAATCATCTCAGTTTGTGTTAGCTTGTTAAAATACAGAAAATACATTTGGATATTGCAGAGTATTTGGTAAAAGAGGTCTATAGAATAAAATTGCATCAGTTCACTCATAATTCCAATGTAATCTTGCCAAAAGTACTACAAATTAAAAAGGCAGTTCAGAAATTGTTCAGTATGAATTTAACAATCTGTGAGAGTGCATTTTGTTATAAGCTCACACACGTACAAAGCTGCTATACTGGGGGACCATTCCAAGAAAGCTCAGATTAACTGTTCTCTCAAGATATCCACTAAGAATCTCTAAGTGTCTGAATGAGAGCCCTTTGCTATTTAGATAGCGAGAGATAAGATTTCTTCTTTAAATATTAGCTGTCAAACTGTGTTATGTCTTATTATGTTTCATCAGATTGGCATTCAGCATGATGAGGTTTAACAGCACATGCTGATAACGCACAAATAGCATAACATAATTTAGGAATAAAATTAAAGGGCAGTAGACTATTTTCAGCTCCGATACCTGCTTATCAATGTTCTGAGAGAGAGCACAATTCAACTACAACAGGAAATGTAATTCATGTTCACAAAACTGGCAAGTTTTCTTTTCATCAGCTGGCTAAATTAGAAGAGCAGCTGTGCAGACTGCAGTGGGGTTTGTGACTATTTTCAATCACCATAATATTTACACAGTATTTTCAAGGTATGTATGTTTCACAGTTCCAAGAGGAAAAAAACTGCCGCTGAGAAGTATTCTTTAGGTTACACGTTTTGGATCAGTTTATAAGGGACATGTGTTCTATGTCCAATTCAAGTAACAGCAGCTTGAGAAGTAGCAAAAGACTGTTTCTAAATAGTTCAACCATCCTACAGGATCTCTTTTTTATTAAACACACTGAGCTCACTCTATGTGTCACAGATTCAATACCTTTAAAACCCTTTCATAAAGAAGAAAGGCTAGCACTCCACTGAGATAACTTTTGAAAGTCAAATAGAGACTGACTCCTGATTTTAATAGGTTACACAAGTCTGTAGTCAAATTCTTCATATAAACTTGGGTTCCAGAGTTGTACAAACTCTGTACACGTATTCCATGCAAAGTTTCATTTTCTCCTAATTTTGACTGCTAATGTATTAATGTCAGATAATTTTTTATCTCCCTCCCTTTCTCCCCTAAACCTCAATTACAGATTGCATTCCAAAAGATGAATATTTGCACATGGTTCAGAATTAAAATGCTGACCTTCAGTAGACATTTTTTTTCCTTAGTGTTTTTCCGACTATCTGCTCTGTAACTGACAAATGAGGCAGTGAGGTCCCTCCATATTCTGTTTGGGGTCTATTGGCTGAGGAACTCTTGGTCATCCTACCTGCCTGACGTCTAGGATCATGATGAATTGTCTCCAACTCTAGCCTCAGATTGTTTTTTAACATTTAATTTAGTTTCTTCCTGTGCTTGGATGAACATGGCCATGTTATGGATTTCTGCTCTAATGTACACCAGCAGGTTGGAAGAACAAGCCTCAGCAAGCTGTGGAAATAAGAGAGGCTGGATCAATAGTCAAGGTCATGACCCTGGCTCTGATTTTGTACACTGTCCTGAGATTTTCTCCCCTTAAAAGCCTCCGACTGCTTCTAATGTGGATCCAAGTGCATATTGAGAGAGAAATTCTTAACAACGAACCCCCCAAAAGGGTAGGTGTAGCTGGATCCTCTTACCTTTTGCATCTTACATACAGAGTTGACAAGGAAAGTGTCTCTCTGCATTTGCTCTAAAAAAGTAACATTTAAAATGTTGCCCCATCAACCTTTTTAATAAGGAGATAGGACAAGGTAATTTTTGTCATCTAGTGCTGTAAAAACATTAATTCATTAATTCATTCAGACACTACTAGAAACAATTTCAGATAGATATTATCTGCAATATCCTATTTTAATGAAGATGCATAATTGTCATATAAGTTAAAAAGCAAAAATATTCATTTCACAAGTGCAACTAGATTATAACAAGTAGAAAATGCTGCCAGAAAGTGTTGTGGTAAAGGAACAAAGATCTTAAGCCATTTGTTGAGCCTGCCTTTGTGCTGCAGATAGTGCTTTGAGTCTTCAAATATATGACCATAATGCAATAAGGCACATTTCTGAATGGGTAGTAATTTTCCACTGCAGGATACAGTCATGCTGAGATTTAGTGCTTAAAAAAAAAGAAAGAAAGAAAAAAAAATTATTGCAAAGGTATTTAATGTATCAAACAGTCCCCCCAATCCTTGATACAGATAAATTGTCATATCTGTTAAAACCCAGCCTACAATGATGCTCAGTCAATACAACAGACAATTCAGTCTCCAGTACAGATGAGCAAAAGAATTTCTCATACAAAGAAGCAACCTTTTTGTTGTTTCTGCAAAAGAGTGAAAAAAAATCACTTTTCATTTGGCCCTTGTTTCTGACTTTCACTTAGCAGAACAGAAAGCTGTATATTACAACAAAGGGAGAGAACTGAAGGTCAGTCAAGAAATCCAGCTTGTTGCATCACACTGTCTTGATCTGAATCTGATCCTTATCCTCAGCAGCAGTATGGCTGCAGAGAACTGCAATGAATATTAAAAGAGAAAGAAAGAGTTGCTTACAAATGTTTCCTTTAGTAGATGAAATTTGTTTACATGTAAATTGTCCTCCTAATCAAAGGAACATAAATTTTTAGTGTTTCACTTGGTAAAAATCAGAAGTTTGCACAATGTGAGAAAGAGGAAGATGCTTTATGAATTGACACAGTAAGATTGTCCAGAGGTATTTAGGTATCTCATAGATTCTTCAGTCAATGCAAATCATACGTGTAGTGGTTTTGAAAAATTTCACTCTATGCCTATTGCATGTTGAAGTGCCAAATCACTTCTAATAATAGTCACTGAGCCCTGTCACCAATTAAAAAAGAAAGGTGGAGGACTTTGGTTTTGCTTTGGAATTCTCTCCTTTTGATTCCAACCTCCAGCTTTGAATTTAAGTATTTCTCTTCCACATGGTGAGAAGTAAAAAATCAGACTTCTCTCTCTGACAGAAATTTGGTACCTACTTAGCTGATGGTAGGACCACTACTCTAAGCTTCTGTAGCAATACTTTGACATTTTTCTTGTGCCAAATACATCATTTTAATCTGCAATCTGTAGGAAAAATATGCAATGTTTCATCAAAGCTGATGCTACAGAATTGTGAGATACAGCTGAATGGAATAACTGAGAAGAAACAGAGAGGAACTTTTTAAAAATCATTAAAATAAAGATTTATTCTAATAAGAGGTACCAAATTCTGCATTGTTAAAAAAAAGATAAACAAGAAACAGTTTAGAGCCTGTAGTACTGTAGCAGGATACAGAGGCATAGGTATAACATTCTTACTGCTATGGAGTTAAATATTCTCTTCCATTATATCCCATTTACACTGCTCCATCAGCAGAAAGGGCTTAGTAACCTAATAGATATGATTAGTTGAGATACAAAGGAAATAATTTACATGCATGTGCAACACAGTGTGCTGCATTGGTTCACACTTACTATATAGCCCTATGATGTTCCACAACTTCCAGCAGAAGGATGAGATGGAGGGAACCTGTGTCACAGATGGAGCACTCTACTGCAGTAAAGTACACCTCTTAAAAGAGATCTGGAAAAAGCTTTACCCTAGTCTTTCAATTATTTTCTGATATTTTTTCTTGATTCTATCTGTGCCAACCACTTCCTCACCGTTGCCCAGGGTAGCTATTGCGCTGCCTGATGGTTTGTTTCTGATTTGCCACTGTATTTTGTTTCAGTGACTCACCTGGCTACTAAGATGAATAGTATTTTTTGGTAACGCTATCCCATGCTGGCAAAGTGCCCACCAGGAAATGCATCTGAAATATTGAGCCTAAACCAGGGAACTAGGAAATTCTGTTCCTTGATTCTGGCTTGGATGACCTACCTTTTAGACAAATCCAAACTTTCAGAAGCAACCTTGTTGGGTGTGGCTTATTTTTGTGCATGATGTGTTTGACTCTCAGGACTTAATTTCCAAAAGGAGAAAGTGCCTTGGCAACAGCCACAGTTAAGTATCTGGAAATGATATACTGTTCTCTTTTCCTAAATAAATTATTTCTCATTAAATAACTTTCATTTAGGGAAGTAAGCCTTGCAAATAAAAAGACTTTTGGGAAAAAAATGTGTCATACCAACTGAAACTTTTATTGCAAATATGTCCCTGAAAATCTATATTATTTGCAAAACAATTATTTAATACACAAAACTTTCATGCTATCAGATTTATATGATAAAAG
Source organism: Bolborhynchus lineola (assembly GCA_025448015.1). Lineage (NCBI taxonomy): Eukaryota > Metazoa > Chordata > Aves > Psittaciformes > Psittacidae > Bolborhynchus > Bolborhynchus lineola. Next base: position 85,643 of record JAOEHX010028986.1, on the reverse strand, counting down.
GGTTGTTTTTTTACTAGTCTCTTTGTTTAGGATTAACCCCCACTTATCATAACTTTCTGGGTAAAATCCACCTACATATGAGGAACTGCAAGGGCCCAAGTATTACTTGCATTCCAAACAATTGTTTCTATCTGAGGTGCTGTCTAGCTAGGTTTTCAGAGGAAAGCAATTAAGATCTGCTATTTTCAGCCTTTAAAACCTGGAAATCCCTGCAGATGTTAGTAAGGCACTATCAGCTGTGTCTGCTCATGGGATTCTCAAACTCTCACCACATAGGTGTGGATTTGATCCTTCTGAATAAATAGCATTTTTATTTTGATGGAAAAATGTCTGAGAGAGAAAGTGGGATCTATCAAATTCTAAATCTGTAGAGATCCAGGGAAATAAATATACAGGAAAAAAAAAAGGAAGGACAAGTAACCATAGGCTAGAAAAATGGTACAGGATTTAAGAATGCAAATTCTCAGAGGACAGTAACAGTTAAGTTAGAATAGAATGGCAAGGTAGCACAGAATGCAAATGGAAGCTTGGGAAAGCAACATTTGTACAAATATTTTTTGCATGAATAGGTAGCAAAATATTTTATTCTTTGTTTTTTACTTTTCCAGAACTTCAGTTTCTTACCCTTTCAATTCAGACTTTTTTTTCATTCCATTTGTCCTATTTTGACTATGCGTTCCAGCTATTCATATCACAGTTATATTCAAAGAAACAGTGCCTTTTGTATAATATTTGCTAGTTGAAATTTTGCTCCCATAAGGGCTGCTTGAATTTGGCCAGGCAAGTCTGGGATCTAGGTGAATTGAGTTGGTAAATTTGAGCTTAATTAGGAATAACCAATAATGTTGTTGTTATTACATACAAAGGTACGTATTCAGTAGCTTTAAAAAACCCAAACATCTGCCTGCTGGGAGAAACTGAGTAGTCTCCATTGCTTCAAGGTACCCTGAAGAGTTGCACTTTGACAAATACATTCCCTGGTTTTTAGAAAAATCCCTGGGAAATTGTCTCATGTAGAAACAATCTGTTTAAGAGCCAGAGCCCAATTAGATCACAAATATGTTTATTAATTTCAATATGAAAGGTGGTCCAGGTTCCATTCTCACATGTGTGTGAGCTTGCTGAACAGAATTGCTCAGATGCAAGTCATGGTAGAGCCTGGCGTACTCAGTACTGAAAACCATTTCACAGTGTTGTACACTGTCCTGTAATGGGTTGGCATTTATGCAACAAGGAAAGATGCTGCAGGAGTCTGCCTTAAAAATTTGGAGAATAGGAGGATAAGGAATGTAGACTATGCATAATCATGCAGCCTTAAGATTTCCACACATCCCTGGCTCCTGTATACTCTTTTTTTCTGGCTGATTTCAGCATCCCAGCATACACTGTCGGCTTCCTTTTGCCATCTCATTTCCCATCATCCACTCAGCTGTAATAGATGACTGCTCCCAGTGTACCATAAATTTCATTTCACATTTCCAAATAGTTAACAAAGAATGGCAAAACACAGTAGTCTAAAACACATTTGTCAGTCTCCAAGTTCCAATTAGGCTGCTATTGGCTATCCAGAAACATTTCAGTGTGACTGAGTTCCTCCTTTTTCTTAGGGAGGACAGCTGGAGTCACAAATATTGTCATTTCTGGTATCAGTGTCACCTCAGAGACAAACTTTTTCTTTCTTGTACTATTTTCTGAAGTAATAGTTAAGAGGACAGTTCAAGAGTGTGCCTATTCTAGGAAGAAAAGGAAAAGCCTCATTGTAAGCATCTGTTTCTGCCTCTCAAGAACCTTCTTTTTATGCTATTTAGCTTGCTCTATCTGGTGAGACATAATGTCATACTCCACCTGTTTACCTCTCTTTTGATCACTCCACCAGAAAGTGGTTCTTGCTTTTGATTGTACATGCTCTTTTCATTTTTATTGGTGACTCTTACCCAACACTCATAAACGCAGTGCAAAATTCCTTTTGCCCTTAAAATGTACTTTGACTCTCTATATTCTCCACTAGTTCAGCATGTGAAAATAATGCAAGGATACTGTGCGTCAATAAAAAACCAAAAATCAGCAGCAACTCAGAGAGCTGGTCCCATTTGTCATCACATTTACCATGCATAAAAAACAAAATACAAAATTCCTCTTATAAACAAACCCTCCCAACACTAGCTATGTAAAAGATATGGCCTTTCATTTTTTTCACTGCTTCCTGCAATCTAATACACTGATGTTAAAGGAAATTATGAGACTGTGATTTTATTAATACAATATTAATAAGAAAGAATAATTATTTTTCTTCTCTCTGTGAAAATTACTTTCTCAAAAAAAAAAAAGCTCTTGTGGATCTTTTTTCAATATTACCCTTGTTTCTTGACTAACTGCCTCCTGTTTATGTCCCTGGTGAAACAACCACAGCCCACCTGTCTGAACTGACCTCCATCACTCTCCCCTCTGAGCGTGTTGTGGTTTAAGCTCAGTCAGCCACACAGCCTCTCTCTCACTCCCCCTCTTCCTCCCCCCGCTCCTGGAGGAATGGGGAGGAGAATGGAAAGAATGTAATTCCCACCGGTTGAGATGAGAACAGTCCAGTAGCTAAGGTATGACACAAACCACTGCTGCTGCCACCAATAACAATAATGATAAGGGAAATAACAAGGGAAGAAAATACAATCGCTCACCACCCACCGACTGATACTCAGCCTAACCCAGCAGTGGTCTAACCCTTCCAGGTAACTGCCCCTAGTTTATATACTGGGCATGACATGCTGTGGTATGGAATACCTCTTTAATCAGTTCAGGTCAGTTGTCCTGTCTTTGCTTCCTTCCGGCTTCCCCTCCTCCCTGGCAGAGCATGAGACTCAGAAAGTCCTTGGTCAGAGTAAACATTATTGAGCAGCAACTGAAAACGTCGGTGTTATCAGAGCTGTTCCCAGGCCGAAAGTAAAAAACACAGCACTGCACCAGCTACTGAGAAGGAGAAAAATGACTGCTGCTGCAGAACCCAGATAAACTAAGTAAAGAGATCACAAGATTAACTCTTCTGGCAAATGTTCTTGATGTTGTGAACAACGCATATATAAAATGTTGGACTTTCAAACTGCTGTTCTCTTTAGATGTTAGCAGCATCTCAGCATCTTAATTAACCTTTGCACTCCTGTGCTCCTTACAAGCTAGATTCTTGCATATGTTAACCCTATCTATAAGCAAAGTCTGAAAAAAAATCTGGTTTAAAGGATAACAAGTACTACAGTTTCCACCAGCTTTTGAAAATGACATGGTTTAGGTGTGGACTTGGTAGTGCTGGGGCAATGGTTGGACTTCATGATCTTAAAAGTCTTTTCCAACCCAAATATGTGGATTATCATAAATGTATGAAGAAACGCAGCCAAGTAAAAGCCATCAAGCCATCAAACTGAGTAAACTCTATCTCATTTGAATGAAACCAAGGGAAAACTTCATATTTACCTGATACCTTGTTTCAGTCCAAATAATTGCTATTTATATTTGGTTCTAGGTACTTTTTTACAAGGGCACGTAGTGCTAGGACATGGAGAATGGTTTTAAACTGAAAGAGGGTAAATTCAGACTAGACATTAGGAAGAAGTGCTTTACTATGAAGGTGGTGACACTGGAACAGGTTGCCTAGAGAAGCCGTGGATGCTCCATCTCTCGAAGTGTTCAAGACCAGATTGGATGGGGCCTTGAGCAACCTGCTCTAGTGGAAGGTGTTCCTGCCCACGGCAGGGAGTTGGAATTAGATGAGCTTTAATGTCCTTTCCAACCCAAACCATTCTACAATTCTATGATTCTGTGATATTAGACTTGGATCTGACTCAGAGAAAGGATTGCTCATGCTCTGTCTTTTGTTCAAACACCTCTCCACCATAAACTCTGTAAACACAACTCCGGGCACAATTCTCTTGCCACTCCACAAACCAAACTGAGATGAGGACAATTATAGGACTCTTTCATCTGGAAGAAGTGAGGTATCAGAGAGTGTATTTTTATAGAGGCAAAAACTTCTAGTGAGACATTATTACCTGTGTTACACTCATACATGGGACTACAGACATAAAAGATCAATGTACAATAGTACTCAAAGGTTACTTTTCAGGATTTCCTGAATATTCAAGGATTCAGCATATAGTTCTTTCAGACAGCTGAACAAGTGCAATTTAAATGAAAAAAACCTTCATGTGCACTGCCTGCTCAACTTCCCAGACCTTCCTTACTTGGCAGTGTAGAAAGCCAAAGAAGAAACAAGCATTTTAAAATGTCTGTTATATATTTAAAGGGTTTTTTTTAACAGAAGAATCAGCTTTAAGTAGCTTTTAGTTTCATCAAACAATGGCTTCTGTATTTTCCCACAAATGGTAATTTAATAAGTACAGTGATAGGATTTTTTAAGGGCAGAAGAGATACTCCTTCAGAAAAAAAAAAAAAGTACAAATAATAATTTAATTATTTGTTGGTGTACTGTGATTACAGTAGCTCAAAAAAATAATATTTTTAAATTTTTTTATATAAAATTTTTCCAAACTATTGTTTAAAATTATACCTGAAAGTTATTATGCAGTTGTACCTTAAAAAAAGCTGTTTGAGAAATACAGTTATAACTAGAACCATTTTTGAAAAAGAGAAGCTTGACTGAAAGCTACCAATACAGCCTTAAATTTTCCCTGAGAAAATAAATATTTTTTGTCCAATTTATAGATTCGTAGAACTTCTCAAAGTAACTTCAGTCTTTCCAAAAGTTGGCTTTGCCTCCTTCTTCTCCCTTCTTCTCACCCCATGTACTCCCCAGAAATACACATGCACACAGCACAGACAGGAAAGATGTTTGTGAAAACTGCAGTTTCCGCAATCAAAAGTACAACATTTACTGTGGCTTTTATCAAAGATTTCAATTCCCTCATCTTAAGGATAATGACCCTTTTATTTTGTTGTGGACATAAAATTATGGCCCAGGGAAAATTGGAAACATTTCTGTTGAGGGAAATCAATTTTCTCACTGCCATATATGATCAACATGTCACAGCCATCACCTAGATAATAATAGTAAAGTACAAGTAAAATGGCTGGTAATACTGGCTTCAGGAAAAAAAAAAAAAAAAGAAAAAAAAAATGAGCAAGATAACACTTTTTTTTCCCCAAAATGTTCGCAATAACAAAAGATGAGAGAATGCAAACGTTTCTCCTGTGATCATAGCCTTTCAGAACAAGAGTGGTTTACTTTGTATATTGATAGTCTGAAGTGTTGATGAAGCTGATGAGAAATTTAGTCTTCCTGGAAAATAGTCAGCACTTTGTGTAAGCTGTGCTGGGTCCTTTTCAATCAGCTTGTTAATGGGTGGCTAATAGTAAGGAGATGTGACCAGCCTGAGATTACCCAGGAGCATGTTTATGTACAGGCAACACTCAGAGCACAGAAGCATCTTCTTAATTTGGATACTACAAACAAAGGAAACATCAAATCTGACCTTGCTGGGGAAATATTAATGGCTTCTACTCATCCTCCTTCTGCCATTTAGCATCTCTTGTGCCCCACCTTGGGAAGCTTCCCGGCAGAAGTATGCATTAGCAGAACTCTACTCTTACAAAATCCTGGCCCAGACAAGGAGAAAACATTTCAAGCGATTAAATGGTCTTTTGATGTTCACTTCAACAGACATAATACGTCACCACAGTTAAGCACCTCTCCAGTGATGCCATAGTAGTATATAAAAGGTAAATCAGAACTGCGCTAAACAAAAGAAAATAACTTTTCAGGTTAAAATTTGAATGGTGTCAAGTAAAAATCAAGAAACTACATTTAAAAAGGCTAAGGGCTGCAACACTGGAAGTGAGGACAGATACCAATGACATTTTTTTCATTAAAGAAATCTAAATGGGGTAGAATCCTTCAAGCCCTGGTGGTAACTGATAGTGAATAGTTACTAAGAAATAAAAGTATCATTGCCTCCAGCTCTTTCTCCTCTCTTGTACTTTGAGCTTTACAAAAATTTAAAGAGGAAATAGTGTCATTCATATCATGCTGAATGGCAGTGGGCTTACAGAACAAGCTGAGAAATTAGTATAATCAGGTTTGTCTTCAAACAGACGGGATGAAAAAAAAAATTAGGGCTGCTCAATCTCCCAGGCTTTCTGCTGGTGCTTTTGGACTGTGCTACTGTTCCTAACTGCTAAATCTTGAAAGAGCATTCTTATTAACCAGTTGCTGTAACATCCACACCTGGAAATAATTCTTTTTACCATTGCAAATCTAGTGCATTCCTATGAGCTCATGAGGGATTTAAGAGCAAAATCGTTGATATCAGATCATCAAATGAGTTAGACTCTTTGAAGAAAGATGTCATCAAACTGGTCCTAAATATTCAGGGCTAGTTTTTAGAACCAGTTAAGCAATATTTGGTATAATACACAGATGAATAATAAGGAGAGAAGATCTTCCTTGGTTGTGCTTGGCCCATACCTTTGAACTACCCCCTCCAAATACATCCCAAGTGGCATGACTATGTAAGGTGAGGCACACTGGCATGATTACATAGAAAGATATGGAAAAGAAATGACAGCACCAGACAGTGGTCACTTAGAAGTATAGCTTTCTCTAGCATGTAGGCGTCTATAATTTCTTTTGGATAAGTCTCTATTGTTTCTGCAAATAGAATATTACTGGCCAGAAAAAGACAGTGTTCTATAGGCTTGGGGAATAATGCCATCAGTGTAACTCTAAGTACTATATCACCAAACAGCCATTCTTTCGTATGTTTCATGATAAAAAAATGCCCAACAAACAAACTAAAAAGCTTCCATAAAACTAGATCTATGAGGTGACAGGCATTTTATGTCTTTGAGCTTATGTAATATGAAAATATACTGGAGGTTCCCTGAGAACCTATAGTACAATTACCATAAATACAATTCAAAAAGACATGGTGATTCTTGGCAAGAAAACTGTAATTTTACATTATGCAGTTAAATCAAAAAATCTTATCCAAAAGTAAGTTTTCTAAATCAGCAAATTTCTGGGACCACAGCCCTGGTATTATCAGATTGACATGCTCTATAATAAATCATACCAAATAGGTCTTGGTCAAATCTAAAGGTAAGAACATTTATTTGAATATTAGTAGTTTAGAAACATACAAGAGCTGAGCTCAGACACCTAATTATAGATATTCTGACTCTAATGTTTGCTTAGAAAATAGGATGGGAGTTTATCAGTTCTCCAAAACACAGCTTGAGCATCAATGGTCAAGCATATTTCTCATCATATATTTAATTATGGAAATCAACTAATCATGCTTGGAAAGAAGAAAATGTTTCGTTTATAAGTTTAGCCATTTTCACACAGCAAGATAAAAAGGTAACAATTTGGTAGGACAATTACCAGTTACTGACATTTTTAATCCTTGCTATTGCAGTATGAGGACTCTGAGCAAGATGTCAGGACATTGCTGATGAGGATGAGAGAAGACACGCAGTATTAAGAAATTCAATTAACAACTACAATTTCTTTCTCACTCACTGTACTGCTGAGGTGCCCCTAGACACAGAAGCAGATAAATACAGCAAAAAAAAATATTATTCTCTTATTTTTTCTTTTTAGCTGAATAGTGATGATTTTTTTAAAGTCTCAAAACTAGCCTTCCTCTGTATAAAACATGCTCATGCTCCATGTACAGAGCACTTCATAGGAACGTCCCATTCCAAACACTCAACACAAGTGGAACTTGTGTGTTGACTGTCAGATTCCCATGAGAATTCCTTTGAGAGGTACTGTGAGAAAGGACCTGGTGTGCTTTCTTGCTAATGGCGAATGTGGGGAAGAGACTTTCTACTTCCATTGTTAGACAGCAAAAGCAACTATCTTAAACACTCTGGTAGTCATATTCCTTACTAACTGCATAAGCAAACAGTATGTTTATATTTTCTGCAGGACTCCTTGTGAATTTCATGACAGTCCACTCTGTCCTCAGCTTGGTAAAGTGTTTAAGAATAAAACTAGTGCAGCTACTAACATGCTAAAAATGAAGCATCTGCTTACATGAGCAGCTCTGTGTAATAATTGAAGGTTAAACATTAAATTTTCCAAGCCAACCTGATCATTCTAAGAATATGCAATGACATGACATGCTTCAAATTTAAATACAGTCTGGAAGTGTGCTTCTAAGGGGTGAAAAGTATAACTGAAATGTGCTAAAAATACGGTGAAGACCTTTCAAATCCTTTTTTAGCCTTTAATCCATTATTTACCACTTCATTCTTTAAAAGAAACCTGCAGAGCTATATCCTCAGAAGCACAACCTTGAAACAAAGTGTTTTTAGACATGCACAGAAAGCATTAGCAGCTTTCATTGCAAAATGACACCTGTGCACCCGTATGTCCTGATCCCTGAAGTCATACTTCAGAGTATAGACTTATCCATTCAAAAACACTTCATCTGATTTATATCAAAGTACCTGCTCCTGACTACAGAGATTAAGTAAATGTCCAGCTCAGACAGCAAACACTGTTGTCTTGAAATCTTTCATTCTGGTGTATTATCATACATTTATCATTATGGTGTTTCATACCCACATACCCATAAATATTTGGCTTTGTTTGTAGGCAGACCTGAGTGTCATGGAAAGCTGACCTGCAAGTAAGGAAAGGAAAATCTTATCTCTGGCCTTGGAGAAAAGGAGATAAAAATGAAGGGAAAGCTTGAGTAGTGTGAGCAAAGCTTTTTTTAAAGCTAAATTAAGTAAATGTCTTGTAGTCAGTTATTAACTTCACATGGTTAATGTGGCTGTTTGGTCTACAAAGGTTATCTGCTGTAACATTTCTTAACTTTTTCATAACGTTATCAAGAATTAAAAAGGTAACATTTATCAAACATTCACAGTGTCTGTGAGTGAGAACAAAGAGCAGCCACACAGTTGTGATAACGTACAAGCTGTCAGTTAGAAGCAAGTCCAAATACCTTGCAGATATTTGCTTTTGGATGATGCATTCTTTGTCATGGAAAAATGTAACTTTTCAAAGTACACAGGTTACTGATTAAGTTGAAGTCAGAAAATCTTATTTCCGTCTAATTATTCATAAAGCCCCTATGCAAAAGATGGAGAAGGATAATCAATGGGGATGATCCAGATAAAAGAGAGCCTTAGCATGAAGAGAAATCAAAGGGCCCAATCCTCCAAATCCTTCTATGATTAGTCTTTAATCTGCAGTGAGATTGCTCATGTGAAACAGAATTTACAGGAACAGATCTAAAATCTCCCAACTGCATTTTTTCCTAAGAAAAGAGGTGAATGAAAACCCAGACCTAATGTCTCATTGTGTCTGGCAATGTCAAAGAAACAACAGTAGCAGCCACTGAGTTTAAAAGACTCATACTGTTCCAGTAGGCTTCAATTTGATCAGTTAGGACTAATCCTCAAAGCAGCAAGTGTAAAATTTTGGTTATATTGCTTTCTGTTAGTTCCCTTGCCCAAGAGCAAGTGAATCCAACAAATGACCATGCTAAATGCAGCCAAGAAGCTAGGATTCCCAAACCTTTCCCTTACACCAAACAGCACAACTTCCGATTGAAAAAGCTTACTATAATTTCAGTGTACAAGCTAGTTGCTCTGCCTTCTCTTTCTAACATTTCTAGCAATGGCTATTGTTACTGCCAGGGTGTTAGAAGTGGACTAGGGTTCTGACATGGTATTCTCATTTACATTTGTGTTCTGATTTACAATTATATTTATGTGGAGACTATTCCAAGAAACCGCAATGTACAAGTTAGAAAACAGAGAGGCTTGGAAATATGAAACTAAACAGCCTTGCTAACAATCCCGATCAGTCTCAGGTTCACCTCTAACCATTCATTCCCTATTCAAATCCGGGCAGTATCTGGCACTTCTGTATTAACAGTTCTCATCCAGACCTATTTCCAGTCAATAATAAATAACTTGGGAAGAGTAAATAGGTGAATAGAATTGCTAGTTCCAATCTCTAACAAATTAAAAGGCGTCAAATCAATATTATGTTTCAGTGGGACTCCACACTTTCCAATTCACTCAATACTTCCTAAAATTATCATTTCACTAGTTAATCAGGGATTATTTAAATTATGTGTTAGCTATGGCTTTGCTGTCAGTGTGTCTTTCATTAAGTCCAGTAAATCCTACATCAGGAAGTGGGACTTGCATTCCTCTGTGTTGTAGGTACATACAGAGGCCACAGACTAGACTGCCTCTCCCTCCTTGGCTTGCAGCATCTCCTACAGGAGAAGCAAGCAGACAGGTTGGCTTTGTTTCTTTGTCAATGGAACAAGAGGCATGGACAAATGGAGCAACGTGCAAGAGATCCTCTTACTTCTAGCTGTAGGTATCCCTAGGAGTCACAAATGCCCCCATTTCTCAGGAAGGAGACGGAACTTCTGTTCTACATTTTTCTACTTTTCCAGAGTTGCTAATCTCTTAACATAAAATAGACCAAAATGATAGATGGTTCTTTGTCTTTCTGCTTTGAAGATCACGTTACTTTGTTTTCTGATGTCCTGATTCCTCTGTAGAATATAACAGGTCTTAAAATAAACCTGCTGAACAGATCTGTATACATTACTAATTCTGCTTCCCTTCCTGATAAGCATGAAACAAATCCCTTCTCAAAATATATTGTGGGTTTTGTAGCACAATGCAAAAGTAGGGAAACAGCACTGTCAATTGACCGTGGTTTTTTAATTATGCACTAAAAATATTTGATATATTATGCAATATTTTTCATTCATTACAATCATTTATGTTCTCCTTGGAGAGCTGTGATAAGAATTACTGAGGCTAGTCCAGGTTGAATAATGAATTCCAGGCCAAATTCTGATCAAGGTTATAACCAAGAAGTACAGGATGATCTTTTGATTTGAGTGACACTGCTCTAGGTTTACTGTAGTCTAACCAAGACTCTTATCAGGCTTTTTTTAAAGACATTGTTCTCTCAGATGCCTTTCCAGATTAATTGGCACAATTACATCCTTCTTTCCCTCTTCCCCTTCAGGTTGATCTATATGTCAGAGGCTTACAAGCTCTGCTGATTCAGAGCTGAATGAATGCTGTAGGGAAACAAGTTACAATGGTCCCCCTCATCTCTGATGTTCCAAACTCTTTTGGTTTTGATGTAGAAGTCACAAAAATACACTAATCTTTCATTCAATCAGACTTCTTCTTCTTCATTTGAAGAGTAAGAGACACTTCCAGAACACAATGGGCTGTCTCCCTTCACCTGTGAAGCACTTCATGAAACCTTTATATGCACTTGTTTCTTCTTCAGCTACCAGAGAGAGTAAAAAGACTATTGGCATTCACAGTCAGAAAGTAATCTTTCAACTGGAGAATTGCTAAGCCAGAGGGGATAGCTTAGTGATCTGAACACCTAGGATCAAATTAAACTTTGGTGTAAGTGAAAGCAGCTCGGCTGACTTCAGTGGAACTGTGCTCATTTACATCAGAGGTGAATTTGTCCTGCAAGACTGCGTGGAAGCACAGATTCAAATCTCAGCAGCTGGGGGGTTAAGAGTGGTTTGTCAACACAGCAATAGGAGAGAAGGTTTCTTCTGAATGCTAGGTTAGGAGGTGCTATTGTGAATAAAACCAGAATCCTGTTTTCCTGAAAGATAGGTTATGCCCACAAATGAAGAAGGCTTGGTTCAGAAATATGTTTGCAAATATATGGCATTTCGTACAGGGAAAAGAAAAAAACAAACCCTTACCCAAATCTCCCCTTTTTCCTTTGCAAAATTCTATATTTTTTTTGCTCATCAATACATCTTACCAAAATATGCTCAAACAGTTCTCTTTAAATAAAAAGTTATTTCATCTAGTAAAAAACCTCAACAACTAAACCATTTGAAATACAGAGAAGTTTACAGTTTACCATAAATAGGAGCAGCCAGCAAGATGTTTATGTTAATTTTTCCTAGAGTCTGCTGGTAATATGCTGGGGATAACAGTGTTTTGTCCTGTTCAATCTTTCAAAATAATTTGCTTAAGTAGCTGACAAATTTTCTTTTGAACAGAAAATGCTGCTAGACATATTTCAATTGGCTATCCCACATGCTGTATGAAAGTCACTTAAAAAGTCCATTAAATAAGAATTTGCACATTTTCCACAGTTTTATGCATTATTTCTCTGGTTTTGTTTTCATTGTATTAAAAACCAACCAAACGACAAAACAATAACTTTTCTTCTTTTAAACCATGGGGGAGCAATTTGTACTGTATTTGCTTTTTTCCACTGTACTTTGACCACATATTTTCATGATTTCATCAACGTTAAGTAATCAATATTTTCATTTAGAAATAAGGATAAAAATATTATTATTAACAACATAAATGTCATTTTCAGACCTGCCATATCACACTTTCACAGGGAAAGTGGAAGGGGAAATCAACAACAGCTTCTATTCTCTCCTCTCCTGTTTAGACTTCCAGGGGAGAAAGCTCTGGTTTAGTAGCATACAAAGACAATGTTCCAATATTAGAAATCTCCCAACCAGAAAGTTGTATTTTGGGTTTGTGTTTCCCAGACCTCTGCAATAGCAAAGTCCCTAAGTGCTGTGAGATGGCAATTACACCTTAAGCAAAAAGATATTGCAGATCATTGATTCCTGCAAATCTCTCCTTTGAAGCAGCAGCACTTGCTTATGAATAAAGACACACACACTTTCACCTTGAAATCACATGAACTTATTTTCTCTATTTAGTCCTGGAAGCACAAGAATTAGATGTTCCAAATTAGATACATCTCATTTTAAGAAAAGAGGTTTGATCTTGAGAGTCTCACTTTCAGCACGCAAGATACTTGTGTGTGTAGTCTCAGCAATAGGATTGAGTCTGTTTGTGAGAGTGAGAATTAAGAAAATGAAGTTTGCAGAATGCAGTTGCTGTCTGTCTTGGACCTAAACACTTCTAACTTCCGCCAGGTGAGTAAGATCCAAGTCATTCCACTGCCTCCCACCTGAATGCTTGTGCGCACAAGGATTCCTTCAGAGAGGAAGGCTCGCAGAACTGAGCTCTGTGAAACTACACAGTTGATTGACAGAGAAAAAAATAGTAGAATTAAGCTCTTCTTTGATTTTACAGAACATTGACTTTTGCAAATGTGACCTTAAATTCAAATTGATTTGATCTTAAATGCAGGAGATTTCATCTACCTTCCAGGCAAATATGCTCCATATGTTAAATACCAGTAAATATAGTTAAGTTCTCCATTGTCTATTAATGGAATACAGAACAGCTTTTCTGTAAAGACCAGATTCTCCCTTAGCAGCAGAGGATTTAAAAGGTCAGAACTAGTAATGATCAGCTGAAAACAAGGGCTTGCGTGAAAGCTGCTAGAGGGTTTGCATTTCCAGTAGGTCCTAAAGCCCATTGCTTGACAGTCATTACAGAAAAATTCAGGTGAAACAGCACCTCGTGGCTTTTTTTCTGCTGGAGATGCTTCTTTGTTTCGTAACCTTCTGATGACAAACAATAAAACTAGAGTGTTATTTTTAGGAAATATAATCAAAGACAGATAATTCCTCAGTTACCCTGCCCCAGGTGCAGGATTTAAACTGACCACTGCTGAATGGGGTAAGGAATAACTTTTTCTATTTATTAGTTATCTCATAATTGCTTGATGTAATTTGTCATTTTCTTAAGTATATTTTACTGCTCGCCACCTGAAGAATATTTCTTTGACAGTTTTGGCTCCTTATTTGTTATGCAGCCCTCTGATACTGTTCTGTATTGCTTCTATTTTTAGTTCTTGGATTGTACATCCTGGGAAGAAGAGTGATGCAGTTCTCTCTCCCAAAGATAGATTACCCCTGAGTGCCAAAAGCTGGCAAAGGAAAAGAACAAAAACAACAACAAAGTGCTCATGGCAGAAGGCTTGATTGAAGCTTTAGGGGAGTAATTCTGATATGTTTATTTTCCTTTTAATGGGTTGTCAGCTGAGGAGAACAAACAGCTCTTCCTGCATCCAGAAGCATAAGCATTTATTGGTCCAGATAAAGCACAGAGAAGAAATATTATTCAGGGTGTACTATAAGTCATCACCATGTCTCTCCAGGTAAAGTGCCGAAGTATTTCTGTTGTACAGTTTTCACTGTGCTGCTCTGTGCAACATAGATTGGTAGTGGGATGACCACTGGAATAGTGCAGAGTTTAATTTTGAATATATCCTCTTAATATTATCCTGTAATAGCTTCTCAGGTATCAGTATTTAGGATACCATTAACAGAAAAATCAGTTCCCCTGGGAATGATATATACTTGCTTTTAGTAGAAGACTAGACACACTCACATGCATGTTTTAAACCCTCCAGAAGCTAGGGTTTGGAAAGGTTTGAAGAGTCAAGGAATTCAGTGTCCTAACTCTGATAAACATATACTGGGAATCCCTACTTAAGCAGTCCTTCTTCCTGGGCAAGAGGAGTCTGCTATGTTTTCCTCTTCTCAATCCATATCACATGAAAAGCCTTATTTTCCTACATTGGCATTGGATTAAGCAAATGGTATACACAGAAATCACTTTCCCAGCTTTTCAGAATATGCATAAACACAGGATTATTTCCAAAGTGTCTGGGAAAGGAAAACACATTGATACTGTTTAGATATGTTTAAGAATGCTGTCAACATAAAGTGCAAAAATACATCTACCCACACTCACACTGAAGTTGGCTGGTAGATGTACTACTGAGCTGACATTCAGTGTCCTTGCAATGAATCAAGTCTATGTCTTTACAGAACCCAGGGTTTACAGGGGTGTGCTCTGGGTTTATAGCAGAGAGTTGTCTTACAGATAAATATTTCCTTTATGTATTTCAAATTGCTTTAAACCATATGCCTTTCTTTGCAAAGAGTTCTTTAAAAAGTAAACCTAATTGAATCGTATGCTCTGGCTCAGCTCCTCAACTCTCACACTAGGTTTCAGTATGACTGCATCTGTGTTGCTGCGTAAAACTGCCCAGAGGTAGACCAGAAGGGGAAATAAGATTTATTGGCCATTGAATATTCTTCCGCTCCACATTGGTGTGACTCTTAAACTGCCCAGGGAGAAAACTTGTGGGCATTGGCTCTTTTTGTGATCTCCAGTATCTATTTACTTGGCACGTCAAGGAGTCAGACACTCTAGGCAGCCTTTGGCTATCTGGTGTGCTTTTGTGGTGACAATGACATTGCCCTCAAAGGCATCCCGAAGACATTCCTAGATTGTCACTAGTTGAACAAATAGGTTTTGATGGTAGCTGGAACACATGCTGGTGCCAGGCTCTCAGGAATTGCTGGAACCCTGTCAGACACAGTGGGAATACAGCCAACAGAGATCAGCAACCCAAAAAAACAGCTGGGTAACTAGAACACTCCACTGTTTTATGGATATGAGAAAGCTAAGGTTGCCAATTTACCAACAGCATCTCATTTATAAATTGGCATCTTATTCACTTTAAGTCAATTACTAACAGCACCATTTATACTTTCGGAGAATCTGTGCTGCTGCTGTTCAAAAAATTCCAATCCCAGATTCTCTCAGGCATAATCATTCATATATATCAGCTAATGACAATTTAATTGCATATCCTTATCATCATAAATACTGAAATATTTGTATATAATAATGTGCACTAAAGAACACATTGAATTTCAGTTTGCCATTAATTTCAGTTTGCTATTTATATACAGCATATGGATTTCAACTTCTCCCTTGACACCGGCATTGTTGATCTATGAAATTTTTTGAGTAGCTCTTTAAATTATAAATAGTGCCCAGTTGTTTATTTCAAGTGCTTTCAGTACTCCAAATGTGGTTTAATTGTATTTGAAAACTGCCAAATATCAATGGAGATCAATCCTGTCCCATTGATCTGTTTATGCAGTTAAACATGTAGAATATCAGATTCAGGCTCTAACATATTTAAATACTCCCCTATTGATCAGCTGCTGCCATGATCCAGCACAGATGATGGCATAGATGATTACAGGGAACTGCCTGCTCTGGTTCGCTCAGCTGATACCCCTGTCTTTCAAAAGGCGTCATGGAAAAACTGATCCACAGCTCAAAACCTGGGGGTGAGTCAGACAAGAACACAAGTTTGCCATAGAAAAATGTTCAGTCCATGGAAAGATTTTGCATCTGATGTGGGAAACCACAAAAACACATACTGAAAAGTGTAGGAAAGCACATAAAAATCCCTGCACCTTACTTGAATGTGGCAACAGGTGAGTTAGGGAGCTCAGGCAATCTTTGTTTCTTTAAGAAAACAACCAATTACTCTCCAGGACTGTTTGTCCAGCTAAAGGACAAAGGTCTAAACATGTGACAGAGAACTGTTTTCTGTAGATTATGGCACAAAAATGTAGAAATTTGAGCTTGTGTAATGCTACTTCAGTGTTTTGGATTAGTATGTGATCCTGTTTAGAGCTCTACAAGCAAGTGAAAAACACTTTGCTGTAACCTGTTGAACAGATTTTCTAGAACTAAATAAATGTCCCTTTTATCTATCAAATATTTTTAATATCCATGAAAAAGCTGACCATCGACCAAAGAAACATCGACCTCTTGTATTCGTAGTTCAGAACTAATTGGGCACAGGGAGAGTGTGTGGGGAAGGATGAAGTGTTTGTTGCCAATACCATATACAGATCAGAGCCAGATATGAAATGAAAATCACTATCTTGCAAGAGATGAGGTTTCAAGGGAGCAGTTCTGTGTTGGTACCTCTCAGAGGGCAGAGGGGAAAGCACTTCTCCTATCCCTTAGACATGTACAACTAAGTGAATCCAGCAAAAGGCAGAAGGAGATGAAGGTTTAGATCTTCGGGGAAAAAAGAAGGAGTGGGATGGATTAAAGAGGAAGAATATGCTAGAGGACTGGCTGAGTTCTTCTCGGTCAGGAGATAAAGGAAAGCTACCTATAGTTCCGAAGTACCCAATTCATGTGATTATTGCAGACAGAGGAGTGATACAACGAAGTGCCAGGAGCGTGGTCTCCCCACTCCCAACACAGGGTCTCAGAAAAACTCATCAACTGCTGTGGATGAATAAGCATAGCTTCCTGCAGTTCAGTAACTCTTTCTGAGAGCTGAATGCTTTACTTGGGTCTCTTTGGACATCCCACCTAGCTGGGTATTACTATGGTGAAAGCAAAGAACAAATACATATAAATTGCTTTGTGGTGTTTCAGGTGAGTGAAGGCTTGGAATGCAACCACTGATCATTATTATTATTGTGCTTTGTCACCTAGTAAAAGCAAGTAACAAATTGTCCGTGTCAAGTTTTCTTCAAAATTGAACCTTGCTTCAGACTTTAAGTAAACAGCCTTCTCGGTGCATGGGAACAGGTGCATGTGGCACTGTCATTGCATTATCAGATACATACATTTTCCTGAACTATACACAAGACAGTGTTTGAACAAAGTAAAAATGTTTTTAAGCTTTTCTTCCTATGCCAAAATAAGACTAAATCTATAGCTAAAGATAACCTACATACATGTTATAAAGTCATATTAACTGCTTCTGAAATAAGTTCATGTGATACTAGATTAAAAGAAGAAGACTTGTTCAATATGTGTTAATTATTGTACTGGTTTTACTTACAATATTTTTTGAGGAGAATACTACATCTGCTTTAGACTTACAATTCACTTTCTAGTTGATGACTTGCAGGATTTGGGAGATTTTAGCAGCTGATGAAAATTAATTTTGACAGAGATAACAGCAGTATTTTGCACATAAAGGAATCTGAAATTAGTAAAAGATAGTGTTGAGTATAGAAGACTTCTGTCTTAGCAGGAGTCGAGCACTGCAGATAATACTGTACTGGTAACAGGAACTTGGACTAGCACTTATCAATATTTCTAAATTACTAAGAAGAGTCTAGCTAATGATTAGTTTCTTTACACCTTCTGGCAACCTTGTAAAGATTGCTATGAGTTAATATAAATCCCATAAAGTTCACAAAATGTCCTATGACTACTGGAACTTTGTGGGAAACTCTAATTTAATAACCAACCAAGAGGTTACAATACAAAACGTTTGTTGAAGGTACCTTGGTATCTGAATGTGACTGACAGTGTGATGAATGATGATTGCTGGGCTAGCTTTGAACAAGCGTTCCTCCTCCAGCAAAGTCAAACAGACCTTGCAGGAAGTTTTGGAATTCACTTTTTGTTAAAAAACATATGCCAAAATCATTAAAACTTTGGCATTACATATGCCAAATCTTTAAAACTCTGAATCCAACCTCAGGAGTGGATGATTCTTCTCAAAAGAATCTCTCTAGAGTGCTCATGTCATTGCTATATATTGGCTAAAGGCTCTAATACCTCTGTGGTCACAACAGCAGAGACTCAGCTAACAAAGCCCTGTGAAACATTCAGAAGACAGTGTGCTCTCTGTCCTGTCTGCCTGCAAAATACCTGCCCAGGAATGATATAAAGTATGTTTTATTGTGTGCGAACTTAGTAAATCCTGTGCAGAGTGCTTCAAAGGAGGCAGAGAGAAGCAAATGTAGTCTTTGTATGTGTGAATTAGAAAGCCTCTGTTAAACTTCACCATCTATGTTAAAAGGCTTACCATTCACACAACCCTTATCACAGACAATACATAGCATAGCACCCATTCACAAATGCAAACCAGTCTCTTACATAAAGTGGAAAAAGTAAGGATGGAAGGGGGTAAAATATTCAGGAAGCTATTCTATCCCCATATGGCCTGAAATTTGCTCAGGGTATCATACGTGTGATTAGCAACTGTCTGTCAATTAAAAGGAAAAAAAAAAAAAAAAAACTTGGAAAATTTAAGGAGGATATGGCTTTTAATGAAGATGCAGAAGTCAAACAGTAATTGAGTATAAGAAGCAAAATTATAAATTTATGCCTCACAGATGAAGTCTTCGAAGACAGGGAAATAAGAGGTAAGATATTCTTATCTTTTGCTTGCTGGCATGCTGGCAAATACCTGCCTTGTAACAGGTTAACATTTCAAATGTGGATTCAAATGTATCAATTATATTGTTCTGGTCCAGTTGACAGAACCAAAATTAGATCCATTTAACTTTAAAATACCTTTAAGAGTGTTATACATGTTTGTATATGAATGTATAGAAGAGTTTGATGCAGCAGTATTATTGATTATGAAAGGACATGGATTAATGCGTAAAGATTGGTGTGTAACAAACATATGCAGTAAGAAGAGTAAAGCATTGCCACATCCATTCTTTCTGCAGTCTTATCACTGACATTTCTTCTACTGCAACCTTCACATTCACTTTTAAAACAGGACGTTATGATTATAGGAGATATAGATAAATACATATAAACCCCCCATACGTACACATACATACAAGACTTGACTGAAAATACTTTAGAATCAGTGAGCCTCTTTCAGTGGGATGACAGCAAATAAATGGGGTGCTTTAATAAAAATTTACAATCTTACATTGTAATGCACTTTAAAATGCATGAATAATTTTCATTTAGCATCTCAAATAGGAGATGCTTTACATTCTAACACATATGTTTCAGAAACCAAACATTCATCATAAGCATACATAATTTTGTCTCTGGCAGTAGAATTTTTTGGATTCATGTGCAAGATGAACCCTAATAGTGTATTCACACTGTGCTTTCTTAAGAAACCACTCAGAATGTCTCATAGTCGATTCAGTCATTGCTGTTACTTCAGGCTACACTGGAAAAGATTGTCCCTTTTTTAAAAGTACGATGAAGCTTATTGAGAGAAGAAAAATTACATTTAAGTGCTTAGTATAATGTTTCTCTTACTTTTACAGTAGTAAGTGGTTGATAGCATCTAGCTATTATTTTATTTATCCACATGCTTACCTAGCTCCCCTCCACTATAGTACCTAACTGATTCACAAAACTGAATGAACTTCCATTCACAAAACTCCCATGAAGCTGGAAATTATTCCTCAATTTACATGGAAACAGAGACTTACAGAGATTCACACTGCTTGCCCAAGAGCAGACAAGAAGTTTGAATTTGAATCAAACTTAGGTTTGATTTCAGTTCAGCATGTATTTATAAACAATTCTTATGTTCCGGTTACATTTTAACTGACTTACTACAGTATATTACATTCAATTCAGTTTTGTCCCTTTTATTGCTATCTAGCTACCGAGCAAAAGCTGCAACGAAACATGCACAACTGTCTCACTTATTTTTTACATAACAATATAAAGAACAAAAGCTTATGCAGCTCATCCTATCAACTACACTACTTACATTTTATGTCTACATTTATGTACAGCATAAGAACTTACATAAGTCAGTTTACCTGCATTTGTGCTATTAAAGAAATATAACAGCTTGGCTCATTAACTTCTTCTGAAACAACATTTCTGATTCCCTCCCTCATCTGTGGCTGTGGAAGAGCACAGACCACTATAATCTCAGCAATAAAATGGTCTGTCTACTTAGCTAATTTCCCTACACACTCTCTAGCTCAGTGGTCACATATGTCTAATATTTCCCCAGACTTTAAAGAAAAGGAACTCACATTCTGCTAAAGAACAGCCAAGACCAAAGAGAAGATGAAATATAAGATAAAGTAGTAACACCGAAGGAGAATGAACCCATACGGGATCTTGATTTTTTAAAGTGACACAATACAGATATAAACCTGAGTTGGAGGGATCAAATCTGTATCAGCAGCAAGAGCTAAGCTCTCCAAAACTCACCAGGGCTCAGATCTCCTGCCTGGTCTTGCTCCTATACTTCAGTGAGATGAAAATGCAATAAGAAACTCTGCAAGAACATGTATTTTCAGCTCCATGATTTGATTAATATTGGTAGAGCACTTTCAGGATGACTTATAGTACATACCATGTGTTTCTGTTAAAAAGGATTCAATCCACCTTTTTACCGTATTATCACAACCGAAGTACAAATACTACACACAACACACACTCTATTCTGTACATACCCTTTGTATTTATTTCTGTAATAGCAAATTAAATGTGTCTAGGATTGTTTTCTGACAATAAAGCCAGCTGCCAGAGGAAGACTCAAAAGGAACACTGAGTGAAAAAACTCTTTTACCTTCCAGAAGAGCATGAACACTTCCCAGCAGGTGTAGTTATCAGGAGTGTATTAGCTGTTGTAGATCAAGAACATGGAGATTGCTCCATCATTTTACCAATATATATGAGTTCCCATACAGGAGAATGTTCCTTTACTCTAGTTTACCAGTACAACATTTATTTCTACAGTCACCTTACAGTGAGCTCCCAGGCATGCCTGCTCATAAAAATACATAGATACAGTACTAAGACCATGGAAAAATAATAGAAATACCTCATAAGGGGAAACAGATCAGTACTTAATCTCACAGACCTGGGCTCAAACAGACCAAGGCTGTCAGAGAAACACAGTTGTAGGCCCATTTTTTTCCTACAAGATTTTAAGCATTCTATTTTCATTCTTACTCACTTTCTAAAGGTAACTCCAGTCACCCAGGCTTACTAGTGTGATTTCATTAGTAGAACTGCATTCATTAGTAGCAACTCAGATGACAGTCATTGCTGGTAAAAGGTAAGATAAACAAAGTCATACCTGGGCTCTGTCAGTATATGGACACAGTGTTTTGAGAAGAACAGAATTAGAACAGGGGTGTGTTCGCTGGGAACTGTGTGTGGGCAGAGGAGGATGAAGTATCTGATAGTTTTTGCTTTAGATGCCAAACCAAAGCTTTAACCAGTGGCTGTCATCGAGGATCCTATGATAGCTTTCACAAGAACTATCTAATGCATTTGACTCAGTTGTCACTTTATTCAAAAGCACTGTTGTGCAATGGCATTGGTGTGGAATAGAAGTCAAATTTCACCACAGAGACAGCTATATTTCAGTGGTGGGTCAAGTGATTCTAGCAGACTTTGTAGAGAACTTTGGGATCCTTACAGATGAGAGGTGCTATATAAATGTCAGGTATTGTTATACACCACTTAGGAGAAATGTTTCCATTTATTCCTCTGGATTTACTGTTGAACATTCAGAGATAGTAGTCATTGCTGATAATAACAGTAAGAATAGCATCTTGAACACTGCAGACTGTGTAGATTGTTCTGCATTCTGTTTGTCTGTAACAGGAGGTCGCATACTGATAAGAAGGAGGAATTTTTTGACAATGCAATTATGGAGAACAAGCTATTTTTCATATTACGTGGTCAAAGTGCAACTGTCAGTGTTATTTACATGGCTGTATCATTCACAGCCCGGGATTATTGAAAATATAGCAAGATATGCTGAAGGTATTCCAAAGCAAAGCAAGGTAAAATGCTTTCATGCTGATATCCAAACCAACATAGTAAAACAGCTTACTGTACTAGGGACATTTGTTTTACTGTATTACCTCTCTATATTTGTCAAAGTTCTACTCATTCATTTTATTAATAGATTTTATTTAAATGCATGACGGATGTTTTTAACAATGCTTACCCAAGCACTAGTTAGAATTAGTGATATTCCATTGTTTATCATGAGTGCCTTTGGATTTTGGTGGTTTGTTTGGGGTTCAGGGAAGGCGGGCACTTTCGTAGCATAACAAAGTTCTGAATGTAGTCCAGTATTGATTTTGACAGGAGTGTAAAAGGCCGACTATTTCTGGCAGATAGATGAGTAATTTTAGCTACGCTAAACAAATCAAATGGCCTTTATAATACTGGAAAACAGTCCTGCCCCAGCAATTCCCTCTCCTAAGTAACACCTGAATATAAAGACCCTCACATTCCCCCTTCCTCTTCTGCTTCCCAAGTCTCTCCTCTCAGATTTCTGCCTTCCAGTTGGGGTATCTCATTAATCTGCAGTCTCTATCCCTGTCTCATTATCTTCTTCTGAACATCTGAGAGAGGCAGAAGCCAGGCTGTATTAACCCACTGATTGCTGCTGACCAAGTGATGCCCCTGAGCCCTTTTGGAAGCAGCTTTGGCTGAATAAAAGCTGCTGCAGGATGTGGTCTGCAACTGAATACTGGATGAGAAAATGGGAGTAATCTACTGTGGGCATTCATTTTGTCAAAAACCTGGCAAAACTTTTCTGTGCAAGGGAGCAGAATCTCTCTCTATGGAAGCCATTCAAGCTTCCCTCTTATTCCCAGCATCTTCTAGTATAGAACCTGTAAAAGCATTAAAATGGACAGAACTACCTCCTTCCCTCCCTGCTAGCCAAAAAGGGCCCTTTCCTGGATAATTCAGAAAAACTACACCCAGGAAAAAGGAGTAATTGCTGAAGAAAATTTAAATGTTTCTGCTATTAATTTTATACTTCCATCCCCTATTAAGAATGCCACATATAAACTAAATGCAGTGGGTACTGTACCATACTGTACCATACACTTACAGGACGGGGGTTATGGCTACATGTGTCCTATGAAAAGTCCCAGAAATTCCCAGTCTTCCTAGAGTATTGACATTTACATCCACCTCCAGCAGCTCTGCTCAGAATTACCATAAAAGATCAGAGTGCAGCTTGGAGGTCAGCGTGATCATAATTTAGCCATGCTGGTATATTTACTCTTGCTAATAGAGTTTGCTTCTTTTCATTTTTCCTTATTGCTGCTTTTACCTTGTTCTGTCCCTGTGGAAGTTTAACCACTGCCTATCAGGGAGGGAAAAAAAATCAAAATTCTAGGAAGAGTGTGATAGATTTATCCTACACATGAGGAAGAAGAGAAACAACCAAATAGCAGAAACACAGATGAGCATTAGGCATTGTAAAAAAGTGGGGTAACACAGGGTGCTACATGTTTTACGAGCTAAGCAAAAAGCTAATGCCAATAATGCCTGCTTATAGGGCATAGCTGAATAAACACGCAAACCTAAAAAGACACATGTTCATTATATGATAGATGGTGGATCCACCTAACTCTTCCCAGAGATTTCTTTATGGAAACCACCAAAGAACCTCTGTAATTTAATCACTAGCCACTGCAACTGCTTGACTGCTTGTTAATTGCTCAGACAATACCCAAATTGTCAGACCAAAAGACCACCCAATGATTCATTGGGCTGTCACTCCATATAACTGAAGCAACAAATATAAAAAACAGTGCCTGGAATGAGTCTTCACTTCTGATGTCTTCCCTGATGATTTTCTCAGTTTACAATCCATTAAAATTGCTCATCAACTTCTTTAAAAGTTTGAAATCTTACAGCAGCGAATCGTAAGTTCCTAAGGAGCACTGATTCTCCAAGGTGATTCTGCAAAAATACCTCTTAAAAAGCCGTGCTTGTTCTCAGAGTTTCTGTATGATATTGCTCAGTTTTGTCAATTCAGCCTAACAAGTTTGGGCAGGGCTTACATTTTTATTACGTAACTTAGGTTGTGTATTTTACCTACAAAATGCCACTACCACCCACAGAGCCCTTATTATATCCTAACAAAACTTCTCTGAGGTAGGGCCTTGCAGGTATTTCCATGCCACAGACAAAATACTAACACACATAAAGTGATTTTAAGTTTCCAAGATGCGATGAGAAAGTTGGGACTGTTCAGCCTGGAGAAGAGAAGGCTGCGTGGAGACCTCATAGCAGCCTTCCAGTATCTGA